>JACGAQ010000624.1:0-109107 GCA_014119065.1 Orius insidiosus | reverse complement strand
CAAGTCCCTTATTCTAGCATTAAGAATTAGGTCGCTATTTTCGTAGAATCGAGAATCATTTAGCAAAAGAAAGATTTGCTTCCTAAAGTTTTAGTTCCTAAATCTCGTAGAAAAATGGCTCAAAGTCGCTTATTCTCGTAGTAAAAGGGCATTAATCCCTTATTCTAGCATAAAGAGAGCTCGAGGTCGCTATTCTCGTGGAATCAGAATCATTTAGCAAAAGAAGATTTTGCTTCCTAAAGTTTCTAGTTCTTAAAGTTCGTAAATCTCGTAGAAAATGGCTCAAAATTCCTAATTGTCTTAGAAAAAAGGCTTGAAGTTCCAAAATTTCGTAGACAAAAGGCTAAAAATACCTCATTTCGTAGACAAAGGGCTCCAACTCCCTTATTCTAGCATTAAGACTTAAGGTCGCTATTTTCGAAGAATCGAGAATCATTTAGCAAAAGAAAGATTTTGCTTCCTAAAGTTCCTAATCTCGTAGATAAATGGCTCATAATTCCTAATTGTCGTAGAAAAAGGGCTTTAAGTCCCTTATTCTACCATAAAGAGAGCTGAAGGTTCGTAGAATCGAGAATCATTTAGCAAAAGAAAGATATGCTTCCTATAGTTCCTAAATCTCAAAAATTGCTCAAAGTCGCTTTCTCGTAGAAAAAGGGCTCGAAGTTCCAAATTTCGTAGACAAAAGGCTAAAAATACCTCATTCTCGTACACAAAGGGCTCCAAGTCCCTATTCTAGCATTAAGCATAAGGTCGCTATTTCGTAGAATCAAGAATCATTTAGTAAAAGAAAGATTTTGCTTCCTAAAGTTTTTAGTTCCTAAAGTTCCTAAATCTCGTAGATAAATGACTCAAAATTCCTAATTGTCGTAGAAAAAAGGCTCAAAATTACATTGTCGAAGATAAAGGGCTTTAAGTCCCCTATTCTAGCATAAAGAGAGCTCAAGGTCTCTATTCTCGAAGAATCGAGAATCATTTAGGAAAAGAAAGATATTATGCTTCCTAAAGTTTTAAGTTCCTAAATCTCGTAGAAAAAGGGCTAGAAGTTCCAAAACTTCGTAGACAAAAGGCTAAAAATACCTCATTCTCGTAGACAAAGGGCTCCAACTTGCTTATTCGACCATTGAGAATAAGGTCGCTATTTTCTTAGAATCGAGAATCATACAGCAAAGAAAGATTTGCTTCCTAAAGTTCCTAAATCTCGTAGATATGGCTCATAATTCCTAATTGTCGTAGAAAAAGGGCTTAAGTCCCTTATTCTAGCATAAAGAGAGCTCAAGGTCGCTATTTACGTAGAATCGAGAAACATTTAGCAAAAGAAAGATTTGGCTCCCTAAAGTTCCTAAATCTCGTAGACAAATGGCTTAAAATTCCTAATTGTCGTAGAAAAAGGGCTCAAAATTCCTTATTGTCGAAGACAAGGGCTTTAAGTCCCTTATTCTAGCATAAAGAGAGCTCATGGTAGAATCTCGTAGAATCGAGAATCATTAGCAAATGAATTTTGCTTCCTAAAGTTCCTAAATCTCGTAGATAAATGGCTCAAAATTCCTAATTGTCGTAGAAAAGGTCTCAAATTCCTGCATAAAGAGAGCTCAGGTCCCTTTTCTCGCAGAATCGAGAACCATTTAGCAAAGAGTGGTTTTGCTAAAATGTGGTGAAAGTCCGATGAAAACCGCTTCCGTGATCTTTAAAATGGCAGCGGATGTACTTTTTCCATAACTTTGATTCAATTATTCCAATTCGAAAAATTCTCCTAACGACTGGGGATTGAACCCTGGACCTCCGTTGATAGCCCAGAAGACCAGTCGCAATTTATCTTTCCCTATAGGAATTGAATCACTAAAATGCTGAAAGAAAAGAATAGGCTGAAGTGTCTATTTATAGTTTTAAATTCTAGAGGAGGAAGTGGGAGAAGACAAAGGTTGAAAAGCGGCGCAATTTGTGTTTTTAACACCCTTGTTATTTGGGGTTTAGTCGCAAAAGTGTCAGGTAACGAATTGTTCAAAGTTATGTTAAAACGCTGAGGTATCTCCACCTTTCCCTATCTTTTTTTGACGAGTTGTTACGATCTCCGACAAAAGGAAAACGATAATCCGAGGCTTGACCCAAAGACCTAATGATTTTCGGGTTCCTTTTCTTACCTGCTTTAATTCTTATTGGAAGACGACACGTCTTAATTGGAAACATCGTTTGTTAACATGATTGTAAACACCAAGAGGAGCTTTTAAAATCAAGGGGGGAAATTCGCCAAAAGGCGACGATTGATTTGTTTTAAAATTTGTTTTTACAATTTTTTTTCCGTCGTCTCCTCTCCCTTTTTGTCAACCCTTCCTTTATATGTTTAAGGTGGGACCCTGAAGTAGGTAGTATGTTAACAAGGTAACATCTCTCCTCCCGTGAGAAACTAGAAGTCATTCCTTATACCTGAGCTCGAGACCCACTAAGTGAGAGACCACCCCCATTACTTTTACTCGGAGGTTGCCTCTTTCCTCTGGATGACATTAGAACACTTGTTACTTTGAATCAACACAATAATAAACACATCAACTCAGGAGCGAAAAAGATCAAAAAGGCCCCGGCCACTTTTTTTTCCCTTCCCCCATTCATGGTGGAACCTGCCAGTTTTTCCACACACTTTCTTCTTTTATGATTTATTTTATGATTTATGTTTACCTTTTGGGGGAACATGAAAAGGCGTGATACTACTTGAAATTTTCAATCGGAACGTGGAAAGTTTCAGGTCAACACCTGACAAAAGGCCAACTTTTTCCGTTTATTGACCTCTACATCATCTAATTATTAGAAAATTAGAAAACTAATTTTCTTGCGAGTTTAATATACCAGAATATTCATATTGTACTTTTAGTTCCCCCGTATTTTCAAAATTCTTCTTTAAGATTTGCCTAAATTCAAACTACTTTGATAAGACAAGAGGGTTGATTTTTTTTTCCTCTCGCAAAGATAGCTCGTTTGATAAGAAGAGGGGGATAATTTTTTTCCTTTCGCAAGATAGCTCGTTTGATAACACGAGAGGTTAATTTTTTTCCTCACGCTAAGATAGCTCGTTTAATAACACAACGGGGTTAATTTTTTTCCTCTCGCTAAGATAGCTCGTTTGATAACACGAGGGGGTTAATTTTTTCCTCTCGCTAGTATAGCTCGTTTAAGAACACGAGGGGGTTAATTTTTTTCCTCGCGCAAAGATAGCTCGTTCAATAACACGAGTAAGATAGCTCGACATTTAAATAACACGAGTAAGATAGCTCGTTTAATAACACGAGTAAGATAGCTCGTTTAATAACACGAGGGGGTTAATTTTTTTCCTCTCGCTAAGATAGAGGGCGTTAATTTTTTCCCTCTCGCTAAGATAGCTCGTTTAATAACACGAGGGGGTTAATTTTTTCCTCGCGCAAAGATAGCTCGTTTAATAACACGAGTAAGGTAGCTCGTTTAATAACACGAGTAAGATAGCTCGTTTAATAACCGAGAAGATAGCTCGTTTAATAACACGAGTAAGATAGCTCGTTTAATAACGAGGGCGTTAATTTTTTCCTCCAGCTAAGATAGCTCGTTTAATAACAGAAGGGGCAATTTTTCCTCTTGCTAAGATAGATCGTTTAAATAACACGAGGGGGTTAATTTTTCCTCGCGCAAAGATAGCTCGTTTAATAACACGAGTAAGATAGCTCGTTTAAATAACACGAGTAAGATAGCTCGTTTAATAACTCGAGGGCGCTAATTTTTTCCTCCAGCTAAGATAGCTCGTTTAATAACAGAGGGGTAATTTTTTTCCTCTTGCTAAGATAGATCGTTTAATAACACGAGTAATTTTTTCCTCGCGCAAAGATAGCTCGTTCAATAACACGAGTAAGATAGCTCGTTTAATAACACGAGTAAGATAGCTCGTTTAATAACACGAGTAAGATAGCTCGTTTAATAACACGAGTAGATAGCTCGTTTAATAACACGAGTAGATAGCTCGTTTAATAACACGAGTAAGATAGCTCGTTTAATAACACGAGGGCGTTAATTTTTTTCCTCCAGCTAAAATAGCTCGTTTAACAACAAGAGGGGGTTAATTTTTTCCTCGCGCAAAGATAGCTCGTTTAATATCACGAGGGGTTAATTTTTTCCCTCTCGCAAGAGAGCTCTTTATTTTTTCATCACCTGACGAGCTTTTCTTGCGAGAGGAAAAAAATTAGCCCGCTCGTGCAATCAAACCAGTTTGAATTAGGCAAATCTCAAACAATTTTTGAAAAAAGTGGGAACTAAAAGACATGAAAGCTCGCGCGTGCGCGTTGTTCTGGTATCGTAAACTCACAAATATCAAACTATTTTAGTGATTTGGTAAAAGTCGGATAGATGGACCAAATTAAGACAACAAGAAGAAAAGCTCCATTTTCAAAATAAGACAAAAGAAATTTGGTAAAAATCCGATGAAATTGGGGCCGCGACTTCCAGACTGGTGATCACTGATCAATTTTCCTTATGACCCTCTCCCTAAAACCTGTGGGTAATACAATAACGTCTATTTGAGAAAATAAAATATTTTTAAAACTTTGGTGTCATAACATTCCAAGTCGCAGAAGGGGGTCTGGGGTCCCCTAAAAGGCCCGATCGCTCAGCCACCGACTTCCCGAACTCCCTCAATATATTTCCCCATAATGTTCCACTTTGAAGGTGGTGGGAAAAATCAAAAAAGCTAGACGAAAGAGACGGGGAGTAGAAGTGAAAGAGAGAGAAAAAAAATTCTCGTTTCTCTTCTGTTAAACGCCGGTGTAAAATATGGTCCTTTCTTAGGTATGTTAGCCCTTGGCGCCTGGACTTCACACCCGGCTGTCAAGATAGTGATTAACAAGGGTTTCAGAGGGGGGTGAACTACGTCCAATTTTTCTATTCACGAATCCGTCTATGTGTATACAACATTCGCCGACTTCGAGGGTGAAAGAGAAGAGAGAAAAAAAAGAAGGAATTCAAAAAAACCGTTTCGGACCGCAAAATGAGCGATTCTCCTTTTTTTAAACTTATGACGCAAAGGCGTTATTTCCCGAATGCATAATGTGGATTTGACGTCCAACGGCGAACAAACACGAAAATTCCATAGGAAAGGCATTGTAGGAAGAATAGAAAGTGACATCATGCGTATAATGACAAAGTTCTTAGGATTTTATAGCCAAAACTACTGTATCCAACTGGTATGGCGCTCGCCCCGACGGCCCTCATAGAAGGGCAATCAAATCATTTTTGGTGCCAACTATCGCAAGGTAGAAAATATGAATGTCTTCCCCATCCAGGCTACACGGAACTCAGCCCAAACTACTCTCTAGCCCCCCTTCCAATTTAAGGGGGATTAATAAATTCTATTGACTATAAGGAGTACTTGGTGAAAAGATGAAGATCGGACCAATAAGCGCATAAAACAAATCAAGTACCAGAACCTCTTGTCCGACTTATACAGTCCTAGTTATTTAGCTAAAGCGCAAAGAACTTTATTCTCATTCTGCAAAGACTTAGTTAGACAGAAGAAATGTAACTAAGACACATTTAAGTTTTAAATTTCTAAAAGAGAATATATTGTATTACCCCACCATGGACGCTTTTTGGGGGTTTCAACCCCGAGGAATGACCATGAGATTTTCAGTGGTGCCACCAAACACTTCACAATTTTCATCAAATTTTCTCCAAATGGTCATAGAATCTTCCTGCCGCAATTGTCCACGAAATGCCGATAGCATTTTTCGAAATTTGAGAACATGTCGGAGTTCTTTCTGTTCTGCTACTATTGTACTTACTAAGACACCTCAAAAGTTTTAAATTTCTAAAAGAGAATATATTGTATTACCCCACCATGGACGCTTTTTGGGGGTCTTCAGAACCCACGCGAGGAATGACCATGAGATTTTCAGTGGTGCCAACCAGAACACTTCACAATTTCATCAATTTTCTCCAAATGGTCATAGAATCTTCCTGGCGCAATTGCCGATAGCATTTTTCGAAATTTGAGAAATGTCGGAGTTCTTTCTGTTCTGCTACTATTGGTACTTACTAAGACACCTCAAAGTTTTAAATTTCTAAAAGAGAATATATTGTATTACCCCACCATGGACGCTTTTTGGGGGTCTTCAGAACCCACGCGAGGAATGACCATGAGATTTTCAGTGGTGCCACCAGAACACTTTCACAATTTTCATCAAATTTTCTCCAAATGGTCATAGAATCTTCCTGGCGCAATTGCCGATAGCATTTTTCGAAATTTGAGAAAATGTCGGAGGTCTGTCTTTCTTTTCTGCTACTTTTCTGCAAGAATTTCGTTGTTCTTTTGTTGACGCTAGGTAGCGTCTCTTTTAAACACCTAATTAATCGTTGACCGCTTATTTTCAATGCCCACAAAAAAAAGAAGGTGAACTTATAAATTTTTTTCCCCTTAGTCGTGATATATACGGAGTCTTTTTCTGTTGTCGACATTCATTACCGGGGATGGATCGGGTTAGATAAGAGATGTGCGCGGAGAAGCGGCTGCAAGGTGTGTGGCCATCTTGAATCTTGATACATTTGTAATGTCCCGGTGGCCCCGAACAGCCTTCGTTAGCCAATTCCGAAACGAAAAACAAGAAACGGGTGAAGACCCCGAAAAAACGACTCTTAACAACATAATCGCCTTCTCGACAGAGACCTTTTGTTCACCTCGATCTTCATTATCGCTTCCGTTCGATCTACTAAGAATGTAGACAACACAATTTTTATCCATCATTTTTAAAATCAAAATTCCATCGGAAAAGTGCTCTATTCACAAATTTTATTTAGATTTTAAAAGAAAATTACAGCAGAAAAAAGGTTTTTTGAAAAATAAAACGTTTTTTTAAATTAATCTTTTTTTAATTGAGTTAAATAAATATTAATTATAATAAAATCACCTATAATAATATCACAGTCAATAAAAACTTAAGGGTAAAGTATCTACCGCTTTGGGGCTTTTGAAGGAGAAGGAACAAAAATTTACAATATAGGGGAGGGGAGGGAGATTTCTTCATAAATACAATAATAAATACAGGAACAACAATCAAAAACAATATCCGCCGTCGTCTCGGTGCTCGTAGATGCGGTGCTCAAATTCCAGTGCACGGGTTTAAAGAGAGAGAGAGAGAGAGGGCAGAAAAAAAAGGAACAATCGACTCTACTTGACAGAAATTTCAACAACGAAAAGTCACGATGCGTCGGCCGGTGAGAGGTTTCTCTTGGAGAAAAGACTTCGTTCGGTTTCAGGCCGATTTGAAGAACTCGCAGACTTCGATGATGTACTCGAGGCAGTTCATGAAATCGCGGAAGATGAGCCAGTCTCGTATCCGTCGAAAGCTTTCGTCTGAGACTTCACGGTAATCGGACGACATGACAGCCCGGTCGACGTCGTCGATTCGCGCTTCCGGCATCCTCTCCGCTATCGCGATATGGACCTCGCAGAGGACCTAAAAAAAACATTGATAATTTTTATCTTGCGGCACCATAAAAGAAAAATTAATGAAAGGAGAAAAAAAAAAAAAATTTTTAAAAAAGCCGCTTCCAGAGCACATTTGATAAAATTCTTCTGACTCAGTTTTTAAGATAATATTTTACCTGTTTTAATTTGTACTGCATGGTGAGGAATTCCGGGCTGAACTCTTCGTTGAATCTCACTTTGTCCAAATGGATCTGTTCGAGGCCGACGGCGATCGTCTGAAGGTTTTTGTAACTTTCGACTAAGTACCAGTCCAGCTAAAATGGAAAAAATAAATAAAAGAACTTCATTTTTTTGTGTATTTACCCTTTTTTCGGCTAAGCTGCTTAAATGATGATCAGGAGTTTTTTCTCCGAGACCTTTTGGAACTTTGGGCAACCACGGGTAGCTGTCTTGCTTCCACGACTCGTGGTGAGAATTTAAATCTAAGTTGAACGTATTTTTCACCTGAAAAAAACAAAATTTTAAGTAATTTTTATATCGAAGGAAAAACTGTGTTTCTAGTCTGGAGAAGCGAAACGAGGACTCGAGCACACCGTTACGTCGAACGAACAAAGGACCTTTTTTTAATATAACTTTTTTTAAGTATATTTATAAACTTTTTTTTTTCTCTCCGGAGTGATTTTCCCTTATTATCCATGAGGCTTCAAGGGCAAAAACCTCGCATCTCGGTCAATCTTGAACAAAATGCATATTTTCACTTTCCCTCTGAATTTATACCGTTTGCCTCCCCGGTGGCTTTTGATGTGCGTTTATTGAAATTTTCGATGGGGCCCAGGTGTTCGGCTTTTAAAAGCGATTAATTACCCTTTTGTTTCGGGCCGAATAACAGTCCGACGCGCAGGGGGTAGCGAATGTCGAGGATGCAACTATAGGAGCTTATCATTGACCGTTATTAAGAAGCCTAAACGATTTTTGACAGTCCCATCCGCATTTTAAACAACCCGTCGGCTCCCAAATTCGGGTTCCCAAATTGTGGGGGGGGGGCGCTGGAAAGCTTATAAAATAGGAAAGCAACCCAGAATAAAAAGCGTTTTTAAGTCCTCAAAAACGAGATATTTCCCTCATTTTAGCGAGGATCTTGGCGTTTTACCAGATATCCACATTTTAACAGGATTTTCAGGAGTTTTTCTCGGATTTTGGCAGAAAAAAAAAATGATTTTTCCCTTGGTTTTTTGACAGAGAAGTCCCTTTTTACAGGATTTTTGGGAGTTTTTTTTTTTTTTTTTTTTTTAAGTGTCAAGGTAGAAATAATGGGATTTTTGCCCAAGAGAGGTCCCTCTCGTAAGGCGTGGAAGTATGAAATTTCTCCCTACTAAAATGATAAATTTTTTTACACCAAAAATTCGTAAAAAATATAAGGAGTAATTGGTGAAAATTTGGTGAAAATCGGACAACGGTTCGGCCGCAGCGAATTTTTTAAAATTTCAACAGACATATCTCCGCCATTTTTTCGAAATTCAAAAATCCCCTCGTTAGTTTTTTGTTCACCGACTAAAGATTGGTGAAAATTGTGGCCGTAAAGTGTTCCGGAAAAAATGCTACGGCCGGCCGGCACAACAGACAAAGTTGAGATCCCCTCCGGGTCTGGAAGACCCAAAAACCCGATGTGGAGGGTATCACAATAACTTCTTTAAGAAAGTTAATATCCCCAGAACTAGGATTCGAACCCTGGGCCTCCTCATTGATAAGCTCTAATTTTAATACTTGTTTAATTTTCTATCTTTTTGTTTAAATATTTAAATAAGATGGCAATCTCTTTGGGCTCAAAAGCTTCAACAAATGTTTAACTCTTGTAAATGGCATAAACAATAATAAAATTAAAAAGTGATTATTTAAAACGATTTGTAGGTATAACATTACGTAAAAATTAAAGGAGAATTTTGTTTGTTGTTTTCTATTTTCGAAAAAAATAGAACAATGAAAAGGGCGTGTCGAGGACCCTGAAAAGTTTGTTTTCCATTGCGAAAAACGGTCACGTAGAAAAAGGACGATTTTCGGAGGCCCACCGCAGAAAATCGTATTTCAAAAAAACGTAAACATTTTGGGGAGCGGTATTTTGTCCGGTCTTATGATTTACGATCCGGGGCCCCAAATAACTTTCGCCTCTGTCAAATGCTTTAAAGAAATATACGGTCGGAAGGTTTCCCGTTGACATAAGACGTCCCGTTGACCGGCCACCATAAAAATAAAAGAGCGAATATGTGAAAAGAAAATCCCAAAGGGTGGGAAAAAAAGGGTTCAAATATTTTTTCTTATAACGGCACCCGGATTACTTAAATTTTTAACTTTCTCAAAAATTCTATTCCATTATAAAGGGTTGTTTAGGAAAAAGTTTTCACCAGTTTTTCCAGAATTTTCTTCAGATTTTCAGCTTTTACAGAATCATCTTGTTTTTTCCCACGAAATTCACGAAAATGGCAGACATTTTGTTTAATTTTCAACGAATTTCACCAATCCTCATTGTATTAAACAAAAATTGAAAATTTTTATCCGACAGTAGGGCAGGCGAGAACTTTTTTCAAAAATTTTTTTTATTTTCAATGTGACATATATAATGTGCTTATTCGATTAAAAACGATCCCTCCCGGAGAGAAAAACCCTACGACATGACGCTCTCTCTCAGCGATACTGCCATTGTTTAATAGAAGAAGCGGGAGGTCTCATTCCCAAAACAATCGACACCTGTTAAGCTTCGAAAAAAGCAACGTCGCGTTTTAAATGAAAGAGAGAAACAGAAAAAAGGATAGAAAAAGAAAAAAAATCCTCTAAAGAGTACAAACGATAACAACTTGTTAGGCGTTTTTGTTGATGGTATCATCAAGTTAATTATAGAAGCGCGATGACGGACAAAATGAAGAAGAAAAAAAAATTTTGATAAAGAAATCAATTTTCCGCCATTTTCTGTTGAAAATAGTCGATAGTTTTCTAACGAACCTCTTATTTTCGGTCTGAACATAAAAGAGCACCCGTTGTTAATGGTCGATTTTAAACTCGCTTAAAAAGGGAGGAAAGACAAGAGAGAAGAAAAAAAAAGTCATTTTTACGATCCTCAGACTAGAATTGAGTTCGGTAAGGAAGAAACGCGTTTAAAGTGATAAAAAGAAGAAGAAAAAAAAAAAGAAGATATTTTTTGAGCGGAAAAAATCATTTGAGGGATCGTGACCGCCCTGTGTTTTCTTTCCCCGCCGTCCGTCGAGCTAAATAATTACATTGTGTGTATTTGTGTGTCCCTTGTTAGGGGTTCCCTTCACGAAAGATCGTTTCATATTTTTATAAGCTACTTTTAAACGCTTTTCTGTCTCGAAGAGGTTAATTTTTGCAAAAATTAAATTTTTAACGGCGGGTGAGGAAGTTATTAGTCCTATTAAAAAAAGGGCGTTTTGTTTCCCCCCTGTAATGAGCTACACTTTCAGGGTTGTCTTTTTAAATTTTTCCACGACTCTTTAAAAAAACAAAATTAAAATAGACGTGGGAATGTCCGAATATGCCCATATAGAGCAGAAGCGTAATTAACTACGCAATCGTAAGTATTTTTAGGTTTTTTTTCTCGCTCTTAATGAAGAATTAACGATATAGACGTCAGAAATTCTTAAAAAAGTGTTTTTCTGTTCGTCGTAGAAAAAAAGGAGGGGAGTAAAATGCTCGGTGGCGGATTCCAAATGGATGGACATCATTTGCTGACAGGTCAAATATGTAACTAGACTGCCTGTCGCCTTATAATTGAAGTTATTATTTTAAAAAAGTTCAAATCTTAAGCCTCAAATCATTTTATATGGAAAACATTTTTCAGTCTGGAGGTAGAAAGTACTAGTTTGAAGAGCTTCCAACGAAAACTTCCTTAAAGAGAAGTAAAATATAGGAGGGGGAAGTATAAGGAGGGGGAAGTATAACGGAGGGAAGTAAACGGAGGGAAAAGTTTTCCAAGTTTTTTTTTTGGAAAATTTTCCGATTTTTTTTTTTTTCCGATTTTTTTTTCGGAAAATTTACGATTTTTTTTTTCGAAAAATTCCGATTTTTTTTTTTTTTTTCGAAAAATTTTCTAAATATCAAGGTAGAAATAATGGGATTTTTGCCCAAGAGAGTAGGTGCCCGAAAGGCGTGGAAGTATGAAATTTCTCCCTACTAAAATGAGAAATTTTTACACCAAAAATTAAAAATATGGAGTAATTGGTGAAATTTGGTGAAAATCGGACCAACGGTTCGGCCGCAGCGAATTTTTTAAAATTTCAAACAGACATATCTCCGCCATTTTTTCGAAATTCAAAAATCGCCTTCGTTAGTTTCTTGTTCACCGACTACAGAAAATTTGGTGAAAATCTGGTGAAAATGGTTGAAAACTGGCCGTAAAGTGTTCCGGAAAAACGGACCGGCCGGCACCACAGACAAGTTGAGATCGGTAAAGATCAATATTCGATTTGACCCTCCGGGGTCTGGAAGACCCCAAAAACCCGACGTCGAGGGTATCACAATGTTAAAAAATGTAAGTCTTCCTTTTCTGGACTCCGAGGAGGGTGTCACAATAATTTCTTTTCGAAAAAGGATTGAGGGTCCTTTTGTTATGTTGGTAGCAATGCCTATCCGGGTGGAGGGTTTCCGCTTCTCGTCTGCCCCATGTCCGGTGCAAGAAGTTATTGAATATGTAAGTCTCAATCGGAATTTCTCCCACCCGAATTTTATTGGGCACCTTTGTTTTGTAAACAGACGGAAGAGTCGATCTGCAGAACGTGCATTTGTTTGGGTTTAGAGGACATGAGGTGGAAGAGAAAAAAAAAATCCACCGCTAGCTTAAAAAACGTCCTTACGGGAAAAGACGCGTCGCCTACCGCCTTTGTGCGCTTTACTCTAATCCATTTTTGTATTGAAAATATTTTCCTAACGGGTCCGGACAGCTGATTGGAGGAGGCGAAAAAAAAAGTCTGCAGCGATCACGTTTCGACACGCATCTTAAAAACCCGGATCTTCCTTTTCGGCTCCCGCCGTATTTGTTTGTGATGAAAAGGTTTTTCCTATTTTACTCAAATAAGAAAAAAGCACAGATTTTTCTGACTCAATCAATGGCATCACCGGGAAACCCACGCGACCTCAAATGAGCTTTAAACAGCTTCAGCTAAGCATTTTATTAAAAAATCCTCAATTTTTACTTCTGAAAACGTTTTAAATTGACCCCTTCAATCAATTATCATAAAAAAAGCTTCTTTTTCCTCCGAGGAAGCTTAAAAATCGTGGTATGCAAGTAAAGAGTTGACAATTAGGGAAACAATGGAAAATTTGCATAATTCTTGATAAAAAGAAAGTCTGAATTTATTATTTTTTAAAAATCAGTCAATTTCCCTACTTTTCGATAAAAAAATAAACTTTTCATAAAAAAAAATTCTATTTAGTGTAGGGAGTGTTTAGTGTAAATTTGGATGAATAGGCGGATTAAAAGCTTAGAAAGATTTTTACAAATTTCGAAAAAAGCTCTCAAGATTTTCAATATATTCTGTGAAATATTGGTGAAAAATGGGATGAAAATTAGGGCCTGAAGTGTCGGGAAAGCGGGGAAGATCACTAAACAACAGGGGTCTGTGTGACCCCGAAAACCGTACATAGAGGGTAAATACAATAACATCTTTTTGAGAAAGTTACAAACTTTTTGTCTAAAACACCACGAACTTGAAATTGGTACTTACGTAATTGTGAGATACTGCGGTGGCGTAGCTGAGGGCATTTTTGGCGGTGATGATGATGCCTTCGAGTAGCGCGTGGTCGGAAGCTTGACTGCTCTCCCCCTGCTGTTCGACAGAAATGCTTGTATGCCGTCCGCACGGATCCATCCAAATCGGCTTCTCCGGCGGCTTATACGGAGCAGACATGCCTCCACAAGGCAGGAGCAGGACGCAAGTCACCACGATAAATAATTCACTTAGCCCTATAAAAAGAAAATTTAAACTTTACTTATTGTGCATAAAATCTGTGTCATTTAAAAATAGACTCGGGAAAATGGTGGTGAAAAAAACGAAAGTCGGGACAATGTCATTCAACCCCCACGGGAAAACTCGAAACGTCGGCGGCTTCCCTTTGATAACGGATAAACGTCAAGAAAAAGAGATAATCGGATGAAAACAGGTAAAAGACGGAGTCAGACGGAGAAAACAATTGTCCGCCGAAAAACTACCCTTTTTACGGAAACTGTCAAACGAAAATATATTAGTAGTCCAGTTATTCGGAATATTTTTGCACAAAATCTATTATTACAACAATTTTATTGCCTTGGCATATCAATAAAAAACACCAAAATTAACTTCAAAAATAATTAAAATTTAAACAAATTTTTAAATATTGAAAATATCAAATAAGGCAGAGAAAAAACTTCCACTACCGGCTTCAGGAGGAACATTTCCATATTTAAAATATGCAATTTTTTTAAAATAAATAATTTGAAAAATAAACTATATTGATTAGCACTAATTTATATAAGACCTACGGGGGGGGGGGGATAATTTTATGTAAAGAAAATTTGAATTTTACCTCCGATTCTGACGTTTTCATTTAAAAATTTGATAAAGTTTAAAACTTTTTTTACATTTTTTAAAAACTAAAGTTTAAAAAAACAACAGGTGTCAAAAAATTGATGGTTATTGACAATTTAAAAAAATCTGATTTTGAACATAGAGGGAATTGAAAGAATTTGAAGGAGATGAGGAGAAAAAAACTTGCAACTTGAAAGAATTTAGAAAAAGAATTAAACAAGCATCACGAAAACATGTCGAAACTGTTGAACGTCAGGCGATTTGTATCTTTTTCATTCCTTTTCTTTCTTTTTCCTACTTCAAACAAGATGCCTGTAATGAACCGGTAAGACATCTCGGGATTTGCCATCGTTAGGAATCGGTAGAAGAAACAAAGAATGAAGAAGAAAAAAAAAGAAAAAAAAAGATTAAAAGGGAGAAACGACAATAACGTTTTTTAAAAAGAAGTCGCCGAGACGGTATAGGCGTGGGACAGGAGCGACCCGCGAATATCTCGGATGCCGAAGGATTTGAACAGTGGGTCAGAAAGGGTAGCCGACGTGCAATATGAAAAAACTCGCGTTTTTTTTTTAATTTGAGAAAAAAAAACTCACCCGAAAATTCAAGGAAAGCACACATTTCCTAAATGCGGGTCGCACTTTTTTTTTTGATAAAATTTTTTTTGGTTTTTTTTTTGGCTATTTAGGACGATTTGTCCATCACTGAGGACCGAAACAGACTGTTTATGTTATGATGGGGACCCATCAGAGGTGGTGTCCTGAATGGGAGAGTCTCAAGGAAGGTAGTGAGAAACCATTCATGGTTCAGACCCGAGAAGATAGTAGAGTCGGAGAGAGATAGAGGTGGCAGGCCGGCGGGGTGTACTGAAAGAGGGGGTAGTGTGACGTCGGGAAGCATCCCCCTCTCTAAGACGTCCCCGAAATCCCCTGGGAAGACGACCCCTCTACCCACCGAGTCTGTTAATTGACTTCTGTGACGTCACGGAACTGATTTTTTACCGAACCTGTGAATCACCCAACCCCCACTCGAGTTCCACTTCTCCCGGGACTGTCTGTAGGGGGCTCGTCTTTAGGGATGTTCTCTTATCAGTCTTAAAAATGCTCTCGCTCTGTCCATAACTTCGATCCTTCAATTTTTTTACGTACGAAAACTTTTTTTAAAACACATTTTAAAAATTACTATCATCTTTTTTTTTAAATGTACCTATTTTTTATAAATAAATTGTTTAAAAAAATTTAATTCAGTTTTTTGTTAAAAAAATCCAAAATTTGATAAATAGACGACATTCTACATTTTTTAAAGGCAGGTGGGAGGGTATTTTTATAAAAAAAAATTTAAAGAAATAATAAAAATGGCTTAAGAAAAAAGTCGTACCTGACGTTTTGTTTATTTTTTGGAAGCACTGAAGAAAAAAATGAAAAACTAAAATGATGAGGTGGGGGCGGTGACGTTTAGTATCCGACGTCACGATGTCTTTCGTATACATAAACCACTTGATAGAAAACGCACAAAAGTTGAACACCCCCCTTTGACACGTCAGGTTCTGGGTTCGGCTAGTGACTGACTAGAAGCCGGAGGGAACCCAGTACCATATAGCTACCGGTGGAGGAGGTTTCAATGTGGCGCAATTTTTTACGAGCCGGAGGGGTGGACGCCTCGCGCTCGGTGACTCATTTCGTCTATAGGCAAAGCCGGGAGGACAGTGAAAGCCCCCCTCTTTTTTTAAGTTCCCGGTAGACCTTTCTCGGGCAACTTTCCGTCGACCAAGGATTGCATCTTAAGACGTAATCCGCATACGAGGAATTCTGAAGGACTCGTTCGTTTTTCTTCTTTCTTCCAAGAGTTTAACGGACTTTGCCGAGTCCCATTCATGAGAAACTGAATCATAAGTTGAAAACGTGAAGAAATTTCATTCATCGCTTTTTAATAAGCACCTCCCATTCAGTACGAATAAATCGCGTGACTAATCATATCAAACAATTATAGTAACCTAAATAATCCCCATGCAAAATTATTCTTATCAGTCATAAACTGATAAAGGTCAGTCTGTAGCTTTGAAGGTCAAAACTACAGATGGACAAATTTAATTAATCTGGATGATGGGAAAATCGGTCCAGCAGTTCTCAAGATCAAAGAAAAGCTCTCAAAATAAATTATTGGCTTCATAAGTAGGGTATTCAGGAATGTTAG
Organism: Orius insidiosus; assembly: GCA_014119065.1. Lineage (NCBI taxonomy): Eukaryota > Metazoa > Arthropoda > Insecta > Hemiptera > Anthocoridae > Orius > Orius insidiosus. Next base: position 92,913 of record JACGAQ010000624.1, on the reverse strand, counting down.
AGATTTTACCACATTTCCTCGTATATCATCTTCCCCGATTTTTCGCCTCCTTTATTCAAGATTTTCAATCGTTTTTCTAGCTTCAAGGGCCAAAAACTAATTTAAATCCGTTTTTTGGGTATTTTTCTTGATTTTTGTCCGAGAAACCACTACTTTTTCCAGGCTTTTGGATATTTTCCACGGGCCGAGAAACATTTTTAACTTCATTAAAGAAGTTATTGTGACACCCTCCAAGTCGGGTTTTTGGGGAAGGGTCTTAAACTAGTACTTTTTATTGGGAGCTTTAAACCCCCTACGTTATACTTCCCCTCCTATATTTTTACTTCTCTTTAAGGAAGTTTTCGTTGGAATCTCTTCAAACTAGTACTTTTTATTGGGAGTTTTATACCCTCTACGTTATACTTCCCTCCTTTATACTTCCCCCTCCTTTTTTTTCTCTTTAAGGAAGTTTTCGTTGGAATCTCTTCAAACTAGTACTTTTTATTGGGAGTTTTATACCCCCTCCGTTATACTTCTCCTCCGTTATACTTCCCCCCTCCGTTATACTTCCCCTCTTTATACCCCTCCTATATTTTAACTTCTCTATATATTTAACTTCTCTTTAAGGAAGTTTTCTTAGGAATCTCTTGAAACTAGTACTTTTTATTGGGAGTTTTATACCCCCTCCGTTATACTTCCCCTCCTTTATACTTCCCCTCCTTTATACTTCCCTCTTTAATACTTCCACTCCTATATTTTACTTCTCTTTAAGGAAGTTTTCGTAGGATCTAATGGAAATTTTTTGGGGTAAACGACAAAAAAAAATTTTTTGTAATCTCTTCTTCCTTCCTGTTTTTATCCTTCAATTTAAATTAAGTTTTCCGTAGGAATCTCTTGAAACTAGTACTTTTATTGGGAGTTTTATACCCCCTACGTTATACTTCCCCTCCGTTATACTTCTCCTCCGTTATACTTCCCCCCTCCTTTATACTTCCCCTCTTTAATACTTCCACTCCTATATTTTACTTCTCTTTATGGAAGTTTTCGTTGGAATCTCTTCAAACTAGTACTTTTTATTGGGAGTTTTATACCCTCTACGTTATACTTCCCCTCTGTTATACTTCTCCTACGTTATACTTCCCCCCTCCTTTATACTTCCCCCTCCTATATTTTTACTTCTCTTAGAGGAAGTTTTCGTTGGAATCTCTTCAAACTAGTACTTTTCTTTGGGAGTTTTATACAATTTTTAGATCGCCAAAAACGCGGCTGGTTTTACACCATTTTCCCCTGCAAATGCCATTTTTACATCAAGCTATAAGAAAATCGCAAAGACCGTTATTGTTTTTCCGGATAGTAAAAATAAATTGAAACATTAGATAAAATAATTGCTATGGGAAGCAAATTCTCTCATCGTTACAAACGAAAGTAAAACGGTCCTAATTTGAATTTTATTAACATGACATTATTTAGACGATAATATTTAAGTAAAAGCTGATAAATTTTGTCAATATTATTAATGTTCGGAAATCTCAATAATATGTTTTCGGATTCAAATATAATGACTTTTATCCAAAATACTAGATTTTAAATTTGCAGAAGTTTTTTTTCTGAATAAATTTTCGTGGGGACCGTTATTTTGAAGTTATATTTCCGTAAGTGGTTGTCGAGAGGCCGCAAAAGAAGGTCGTAAATTTCGGAGTAACCTCATAATAAAACTGAGAAGGGCTCATCCTATTTTTCGACCCTTTTATTACCCCTTTTCAAAGCGAAAACTGTGCCAACGACCTTCAAAAAATTTCTGTTTTACCTGTCACGAAAATTCCGAAATAAAAACGGAAGATTTTCAAAAGTTTTTTTTTCCCCCAAACCGTTTGATCAAATACTACGCCGTTTACTATAAACGCGATGGTAGTTAGTGGTCAAGTGGACAATTCGTTTTAAGAAAAACAATCATCGCATTTCCCTTTTCTATTAATAATCGAGGGACTCTTCTTTATGGGTGATTTATTAATTTGTAGCGTTATATGGAAATTGACGTGAATCACTTAAAAAATCAGTCAAAAATTCAAAAACGTGCCTTTTGTCATTTGAAAAGAAAAGAGACCCTTGGAAAAACTCAAATTTTATCCTTAAGCCTTAAAATTAGGTGGAATTTCACTTATTGGAGAAAAAGAACAAAATTTGGCTTAAACAGCGGGCGTGGAGTTTTTAAGCCAGGACGGACGGCCGGACGGCACCACAGACGAAGTTGAGATCGATGTAGATCCATAATCGATTTGCCCCAACGGGTCTTAATTGCTTTCAGGGTCACATCTATCACACCCAGCTGTTTCATTCAATATTCTTACTGACCCAAAAATGAAGATTCTGTAAAGTCTACCAAAAACGCATGGAGAGTAATTCAATAACTTGTCTTTGAAAAGATCAAACTTAAATTCTTAAATTAAACTTAAAACTTAAATTCTTCGAGGGACTCTTCTTTATGGGTGATTTATTAATTTGAAGCGTTATATGGAAATTGACGTGAATCACTTAAAAATCAGTCAAAAATTCAAATCGTGTCTTTTGTATTTGAAAGTGGAGTTTTTAGGCCTGGACGGACGGCCGGACGGCACCACAGACGAAGTTGAGATCGATGTAGATCCATAATCGAGGGTAAAATAATAACATATTTAAGGAAGTTAAAAATCTACCTAAAAAACTGAAAATCCGTTCACTTGTCATAGAAACCGAGAAAAAAGTCCTCGAAAACTACGGGTAAGGCAAAATGGAGGAAGCCTCCGCCTGGGCCCATCCCTTCACTGACAACCTGCTTTAAAAGCTAGGTCAAAATTGTCTACAAAAATTTTTTTTAAATAATAAAAGCGTATTGTTAAAATTAGAAGCTGAAGGATCGTTTTAAGATTGAATCATTGTATTTTTAGAAGTGATTTGAACAAAAGATATTTTCGGTATGTTAAATACAAACGTGGAAATAAGAAATTAGTCGATGAGTAAACTAAAATTGGAATGCGAGTTCCCAAATAAAAAGAAGTTCAAATAAAAATGTTATTTTGAGTTTATTCTTTTACGAAGCAGCTGGGAGCAATGGATCTGACCCAGAGAGTCGGGCTTAAGTTGACTCAGAATGACAAGACAATTTTTAAGAATGAATTTCACCTCTTTTCTTTCTTGGAATTTAAGTTTGATCTTTTCAAAGACAAGTATTCTCCATGCGTTTTTGGTAGACTTTATAGAATCATCATTTTTGGTTCAGTAAGAATATTGAATGGAACAGCTGGGTGTGATAGATCTGACCCAGAGAGGTGAAGCTGCAGGTTTGACTCAGAAGGACAATAAAATGATTTTTAAGAATTAATTTTACCTACTTTCTTTCCTGGAAATTACGTTTATATTTTTTCTGGATGTAATTACGGAATTTCTTGGGTTTAAATGTAAAAAAAGAGGTTTTTTTTCCGGTAATGTGCCCGGGGAAGCCCCCGCGTCATACGCGTACTCTTCCAGTACCGAGAAGTCCCAGATGGGATACGCAACGGAACGCAAGAGTGACGTCATTGGTGTAAGCAAGAAGTCGAGTCGTGACGGAGGAAAAGACCCCTCCCCGTCCGACGGCGGTCGAAGGCGAGAAAGAGGTGAAAGCAAACGCATTTCATATAGGCTATCGTTTTGAAATGGGGCCGACGAGAGGGGAGATTCGGCCTTCAAAAGAACGCCGAGAATCCCGTCTATTTCCTTCCGGACCTCCCCGCGTCCCCCCGTCTTCGCGCCAACGAACGCATAAATCTTATCTCTTCTCCATGTTAATCTTCAATTCACTTTTATTCTAAACACGTAAGAAAAAAACCATTTTTTAATCGCACAGAGATTAATCGGTTTTCTTTTTATCTCTGTGGTGAGGTTCTTGAATAATTTCTAGGGCAAACAAAACGAGAGGGGTGAAACCTCTCGTTTGGTTACGTTAATTAAACCTGCTCTGTAAGGTGACCCTTTCGAATAGACGATTCCCTATTAATTTAATATCAATAGCGAGCTCGCAAATTTGTAATTTCATGCTGAACTAAGCAATTATGACGAGTAATCGATGAAATATTAATATTTCTTTGCCCATTTTTTCGACTTCAAATTTTCGAGACAGGAAGCGTGTGGCGGCGGTGGCGCCTTTGAGATTGCGAAATCGGCATTGAGTCAGGGGGTCCGGAAAGCGAAAGGGCACGCGGCGCCGAAGAATGAGCGGCCGGAAGATGAGTTTTCAACATCTCATACCTCACCCGCGATTTTACTCAAGGACGCGTCCGCCCGAGACCATCCAAAAGTGACTAATGTCCGATCTAATAATAGATTTTTGAACTCATCCACGAGATTTCATAAGCGAATTTTTCGAATAACTTTTCCTTTTCCGCTGATAATACTCGAGGAGTTCTTGAACCCAATTTTTCCCCTTTTTTTGGCACCCACTTCAAATATTTTATCTTAATTTATTAAAAGGGAGAAAAAAATTTGGCTCAAATGAAACAGGATGTTATGGAATGTCTAAACACTTGAAAACGACATTTTTTCTGAAAATAAAGTTATTGTAAAACGTTTTTAAATGTGTCTTCCGAATTCCTAGGGTCAATTTGACCATGGTCTTTAATTTTTTCAGGAACAAGGCCGCAATTTTCATCGCATTTTGAACTTATCTTTTTCTCTCTCTTGATTAGGCAACGCAGTTAACAATAGGATGAAGACCACTGGTCTTTTTGGTCATTGTGGTCTATTAGGCCCATTCCAAAAAGCAGTAGGGAATAATAACAATAACTTTCTTTCAAGGAGATCATTAAAAAAAAAAGTATTGTTTTTAAAGAAATATCAAATAAAAGCTTTAAAACAACAAAAGTACTTGTTTGAAGAGCTTCCAACTAAAACTTCCTTAAAGAGAAATAAAAATATAGGAGGGGAAGTATAACGGAGGGGAAGTATAAAGGAGGGGAAGTATAACGAGGGGCAAGTATAAGGGAGGGGAAGTATAACGCCTGAGCATCCTTTGCCCACCGGACCGTCCCAAATCACTGTCCATCTTTGTACAAAGTATAAGGGATAAGTATAAAGGAGGAGAAGCATAACATAGGGGGAAGTATAAAGGAGGAGACGTGTAACGGAGGGGGAAGTAAAAGGGAGGGGAAGAAAAGCCTGGGGAAGTATAACGGAGGAGGAAGTATAAAGAGGGAAAGTATTACAGAAAGGGAAGTATAAGAAGGAAGTATAACAGAGGGGAAGTTAAAGGAGGAGAAGTATAACAAGGGGGAAGTTAAAGGAGGAGAAGTATAACAGAGGGGAAGTATAAAGGAGGAGAAGTATAACAGAGGGGGAAGTATAAAGGAGGAGAAGAACGGAGAAAAAAAGGAGACGATAAAAAATTAAACTACCTGTTAGATTTTGGTCGGCATTCGAATCAAATAAAAAGTCGATTTCGTCGGTTATGTTCGGAAAATGGTAATCCCCGTTCATTATGAAAGCTGATCAACGTCAGGAGAGTATTTAGCGGCTTGGACCCTCTCGTTTGTGTGTAAACGAACGTACGCACATGTGTACGTGCGCTTTGGCCACCCGAATCATTGAATAATAAACGACCTTTTTTTCAGTTCAAAAAACGAAATCTTCGTCAGAAACAGAAAAAAAGTTTATCATTAAATTACTTTGATTTTTTTTATGTACCGTTTTAATTAAGTTTACTCATAAAATGACTACTTTTTAATAACTGATAAGACCTAGATTTGGGCCTTAAACGTCAAAACTAACGTTTCTATGATGGCGAGCCTGAAAATCTCGATAGATAAGAGAATTTGGCGGAAAGCCTGAGAAAATCAGTAATATGCTCGACATTTTGGCAAAAATTGTGTTTCTCTAACAGAAGAAATAGTAAATAAGACGTTTCTTGGCAGAAAAACCAAAAAACGCCTGAAAATCCCATAAAAACGGGGATTTCTTAAACTAAAGACCTACAAAAAAGACCAAAAAGATGTTTCTCGACAGAAAGACCAATAATAACGCCTGAAAACCCCATAAAAACGGCGGTTTCTGAAACTAAAGACCTACGAAAAAGCCCTAAAAGATGTTTCTCGACAGAAAGACCAATAATAACGCCTGAAAACCCCATAAAAACGGCGGTTTCTAAACTAAAGACCTACGAAAAAGCCCAAAAAGATGTTTCTCGCAGAAAGACCAATAACGCCTGAAAACCCATAAAACGGGGTTTCTAACTAAAGACCTACGAAAAGCAAAAGATGTTTCTCGACAGAAAGACCAATAAACGCCTGAAAATCCATAAAAAGGGGGTTTCTTAAACTAAGACCTACGAAAAAGCCCAAAAGATGTTTCTCGACTCAGACCATCAAAAACGCCTAAAAAAGGTGTTTTTCGATCTTATTAAGACCATAGGAAAATTCCAAAAAGAATTTTTTTTTGGCAAAAAGAGAACTATCCAAAAAATTAATTCCTAATAGGTATAATATCAGTGCCAAAACGGATATAATTAAATTAACGGATTCTCTGATTCAGCTTTCTCTTCGTTTTTTTAAAACCCCATAGTGAAAAATTTTCACTTTCAATCTTGTATCCGGTCTTATGTTTTTTTATTTAAAACTAGATATCGCGATAAGAGGAAGTTAAAAAACAATAACTGATTTAATAAGCAAAAGTGATTTCGTGAAAAAAAAAGTCCAGACGAGTCTGCTTGGAGCGGTGAAGGGGGAAAACCTAAAATCCGGCTATTGTTTCTAACACCTGTTCTGGGTAATTAAAAAGCCGGGTTTCGAGGATCCGTGACTGAAAACACGGAGATACGAGCCTCTGACGCACAAGACAGGTTCGCGATCTGAAGAGACCTAATTTTTTTCTTTCTCCCCTGACCACTTTCTTCTCACAGAAATGCTCAATGAAAGGAAACATTTCGTCGGTTAATCTTATCGGTACTTGACGCCAGATCTCAAAATGTCGAGTGACGGGCCGAAAAGTCTCATCCGTTGCAATGTTTGTTTATGATGTCATACGAAAAATTTATTGTTTTACGACCATTAAACACATCCTGCTGTTATTGGGCCTATCATATTAGATAACTATCAAATAGTCTAACAGTAAAGGTTTCATGAAAAACTGAAATCGCGGCAAAATCTGGAACTACTGTAAGTTTCCTCATGGACTAACCCCCCTCAAAAGACAAAACGTATTTTTATATGAAAGACTTGTTGAAATGAATTAAAAGTCCGAATGGTTCACGGGTAAATAGGTTGTCCCCTCGGGGAGACGAAGTTAACAAGGAACGCTTGAACGGACTAACGAGCTTCGCGTCTAATTGGGATAGCTCGCAGACTTATTAGACGATTATCTCAAATTCTTCATTTTATTTTCGTCTTTTCGTTCATCATTTTCTCGCCTTATTCAGCCTTTCACAATCATTATATCATTGATGTGTGACCCAAACTTTTTTTTTTCTCCGTTGTAAGAAATAATTGAGGAAAAATTTTTCCTCAGCTAAAATTGTTTTGAAAATAATATTTTTAGTATTCGAGGCAGAGTAGGGCATGATCGTACTTTAATTAACTTCCTTACAGAAGTATTGTGTTTTGGAAAAAACTTAGAAAATTTTTTGACAAAAAAACTTAGAAATTTCGGGAAAAAAAACTTGGAAAATTTTTCAAAAAAAAGCGAAAAAAAGGAAAACCCGGAAAATTTTCGGAAAAAAACTTTGAAAATTTTTCGAAAGGAAAAAAAAAAAGAAAAAGAAACTAGGAAAATTTTTCAAAAAAAATTAAAACTTCCCCCTTTCTTATTCTTCCCCTCCTTTATACTTTCCCTCCCTTCGTTATACTTCCCCCTCCGTTATACTTCCCCCTCTCTTATACTTCCCCTCCCATATACTTCCCCCTCCGTTTTACGTCCCCTCCGTTATACTTGCCCCTCCTATATACTTCCCCCTCCTATATTGTTACTTTTCTTTAAGGAAGTTTTCGTTGGAAGCTCTTCAAACCAGTATTAATTTACATTAGTTATCATTTTAGTAGGGAGAAATTTCATACTTCCCGCCTTACGAGAGGGACCTCTCTTGCCCAAAAATCCCATTATTTCTACCTTGATACTTCGGAAAAATTTTCAAAAAAAAAAGAACTTAAAAAATTTTTCACAAAAATAAGCGCAAATTTAAAAAAGAAAGCTCGCAAAATTGTTCAAAAAAAGTTGCGAAAAAAAAACTCAAAATTTTTTAACAAACAAAAACATTCTCCTCCCTTATATTTCCCCCATCCTTATACTTCCCCCTCCGTTATACTTCCCCTCCATTTTACTTCCGCTCTTGTACTTCCCCCTCCGTAATACTTCCCCTCATTAATACTTCCCCCTCCGTTATACTTCCCCTCATTAATACTTCCCCTTCCGTTGTACTTCCCCTCCATTATACTTCCCCTCTTTAATATGTACTTCCCCTCCTATATTTTTACTTCTCTTTGAGGACGTTTTCGTTGAAAGCTCTTTAGTACTTTTAAAAAGTACCACTGTTAAAAATCATAATCATATTCGTAATCGTAATCGTAATTATGATTATGATATGGCCCACTCGAGGCTCGTTACATAACGCAACTTCATGGCCGGGCGTTTGAACGAGTTTTCTGTGGTTCCCAGTTCGGAATTCCCCTCGTGGACCATATCACAAGGATAAGAGGTATTAATTAAAGGTTTCTCCCGTTAATTTCAATAATGGCCTCAAAATCCAAGGTTTTTGAACCCCAGAAACACATAAAGAGAGTAAATAAACAATTATGAAAACAATGAGTTTTAAAATAAAAACAAAGCAAAAAACAGAAAAACAAAACGTTAATTAGTTTAAATAATTTAATTATTAATTGTCTGAATTTAAAATTTAAATTGAATTTTTGCTACTACCTTTAAGAGAAGATACACTTTTGAAGCCCCAGGGAGGCCAACTTAAAACACCAAAGAACATAACATGTGAAAACAAGGAGAAAACCTTCGAGTAAAAATCCGAGCATTTTTCAGGAAGCTTTCCAAACTACAAATGGACTCAAAAGTTTTGAAGATTTTTCCATTGTTTTACCTTTGTTTTTGTTTCCTGTATGTTTTTTGTTTGTTTTTCAGGTTGACCCACCAAAAAAATGCATTTTCACACAAAGTATTGATTAAAAGAATTTTTTAAAAGTTATCTACGTCCTTATGGAGTTGAGTAACCGCGCAGGTGACTTAACGACAAAAGGGTTTTAAAAAAAATTTATTCGGTAAATTAATAGCACGTGAATAGTAGAAACGGCCTTGGGGAAGGTTGATTCACGCTCTCAGTTGGCTCGATCGTCTCGTATTAAATGTTTCAAGTTTTTTTTAACTTCCTAAAGAAGTTATTGTGATACTTTCGACGTCAGGTTTTTGGGGAAGGGTCTTCCAGACCCCGGAGGGTCAATTCGAATCTTTACCGATCTCAACTTTGTCTGTGGTTCCGGCCTGCCAGCCGTCCGTAGCATGTTATACTTCCCCCTCCTTTATACTTCCCCTCCTCAATACTTCCCCCTCCTATATTGTTCCTTCTCTTTAAGGAAGTTCCCGTCGGGCAGCTCCAGACTTTTTCATTGTTTACATAAAATAATTGCAGAACTTCAAAAAGTTAAAAAAGGAAAGTTGGCATTTTAAATTGTCAATAGAAAATAGGAAACTATTTTATCAATCAAAAAAAACAAAACTACTCACTTTATTCAGGCGATGTGCCACAGCCTCCTTAATAACCTGGAACAAAAAATTCAGAAAAATTTATAATTATCCGTAAACCATCTATAATATCCTTATTTTTGATGAATGAAATTATGACAGCAGAATTAAAAGGAATAAAGAGAAAACGTTTTAAAGCGAGATTTTCTTAAAATTAAGCGATATAAACGAGGAAGAAAGGCTCACTTGACTCATATCAAAAATATTTTATTTGCTTGACGATAAAAAAGGCGTCATAAGACAAATAATTTTTTCCGAGATTTTATACCTCTTTTTTGAGAATTCTATCATTCAAATTCATTCATCAAAAAGCGGTTTTATCAAATATCTCGAAAACTATAGGTTTTGCTCAAACAACATAAAGTTCAAAAATATTCAAAATTTATTTTCAACAAAAAGTGTATTACATAACCTTGACAAGTGAACGTTTCGGAGTTACAAGCCTCAAAAACGTCAAAAAGCCCATGACTTTTTAAAACTTCGTAGCTCAAAACCGTCAACTCTATAAGTTTTGTACAAGACTCTTTTTGTTTAAAATTTATGCAGATTATTTTTGTACTTAGTAAAATTTGCTCTAAACCTCATAATTTTCAAGATATTTGATAAAAACCATATTTCGACACCCTTTTACCTCAACCCAAGCCCACAGTGTCTTTTACAACTCCTGATAGAACATTTTTAGGGCATTTTTTGCATAATTCCACCGTAAAATAAACGAAAACAAATCAAAAAGTTTAGGCCGCAAAAGAACGGTTTCGGAGTTACAAGCCTTCAAAAACGTCAAAAAACCCAGACTTTTAAAAAACTTCGTAGCTCCAAAACCGTCAACTTTAATAAGTTTTTGTATAAGACACTTTTTGCTTAAAATTTTATGCAAATTATTTTTGTACTTAGTAAAGATTGCCCTAATATCATAGTTTTCAAGATATTTATAAAAACCGTATTTTGACACCCTTCTCCCTCAACCCAAGCCCACAGTGTCTTCTTACAACTCCTGATAGAACATTTTTTAGCGCATTTTTTTCATAATTCCCGTACAATAAACGAAAACGAATCAAAAAGTTTATGCAGCAAAAGAACGGTTTCGGAGTTACAAGCCTTCAAAAACGTCAAAAAGCCCATGACTTTTTTAAAACCCGTAGCTTCAAAACCGTCAACTTTATTAAGTTTTTGTACAATACACTTTTTGTTTAAATTTTATGCAGATTATTTTTGCACTTAGTAAAGTTTGCTTAAACCTCATAGTTTTCAAGATATTTGATAAAAACCGTATTTTGACACCCTTCTACCTCAACCAAGCCCACAGTGTCTTTTACAACTCCTGATAGATCATTTTTTAGAGCATTTTTTGCATATTCCACAGTACAATAAACGAAAACAAATCAAAAAGTTTAGGCCGCAAAAGAACGGTTTCGGAGTTACAAGCCTTCAAAAACGTCAAAAAAACCCATGACTTTTTCAAAACTCCGTAGCTCCAAATCGTCAACTTTATAAGCTTTGTATAAGACACTTTTGTTTAAAATTTTATGCAGATTATTTTTGTACTTAGTAAAGTTTGCCCTAAACCTCATAGTTTTCAAGATATTTGATAAAAACCGTATTTTGACACCCTTCTACCTCAACTCAAGCCCACAGTGTCTTTTACAACTCCAGATAGAACATTTTTTAGGGCATTTTTTGCATAATTCTACCGTACAATAAACAAAAACGAATTAAAAAGTTTATGCAGCAAAAGAACGGTTTCGGAGTTACAAGCCTTCAAAAACGTCAAAAAGCCCATGACTTTTAAAAACTTCGTAGCTCCAAAACGGTCAACTTTAGTAAGTTTTTGTATAAGACACTTTTTGTTAAACATTTTATGTTGATTATTTTTGTACTTAGTAAAGTTTGCTTAAACCTCATAGTTTTCAAGATATTGATAAAAAACCGTATCTTGACACCCTTCTCCCTCAACCAAGCCCACAGAAGTCTTTTTCAACTCCATTTTTTGCATAATTCCACCTTACAGTAAACGAAAAAAAATTAAAAAGTTTAGGCCGCAAATGAATTGAGAAAAGTCGATGTATGAATTGAAAAATAAAAACGTCATCAGTTCGATAAAGATGTCCGAGTTCAGCGGAATGAACATTCCTTGTCACATATGTTAGCAACATCTATAAAACTCGAATCTTTTTCTTAGAATTTCTCCTTCATTTTTAAGAAGTTTCATTAGTGAAATGTTTCCGTTTTAAAAAATTAGTACAGGGTTCGGGAATGTTGTAAGACACGTGGAGGAATCTTCGACTGCTCTTTCCCTCCCATGAGTAAGCACATTAGTTCGCAGACTTGAAAAGTTCCGGATGAGCGGAGACGAAAAACAAAAGTGAGTCAAAAGATCTTCAGACCTCCCTGGAAAGGGTTCAAATTATTTGTTTCAAATCCGCCGGAAATATCGATTTCACTCAGCAGCCTTTCAATCCCTTGAAGACAAGGATTTTTCTCCCGTTAAGGGCAAGTCGGAAACGCGCCGGAAATTGCCTCAAATATTTGAAAGCTTGGGAAAAAAAAAAAAAAACTTTTTTCAAATAATCAACTTTTAAAAACAGAATATGACGTTGACTCATTCCCAGACAATTAATATTTGATTAATTCAATGTTGCCAACTGATCAAAAATTTTCGCAAGTCATTGTCAAGTCTAAAAATATAACTCGCATGAATGAGCCTATTTTTACGGAAAAGTAAAAATACAAACGCCTAAGCCGGGGGTTTTATATTATGCGAAAAAGTGACTAATATTTTTGCTTTTCCAAGGAAAAATTATTAAAAACATGTTTTAATTTTTTTTCTCCTCCTAATTAATTTTTGTTTATTATTATTTTATGTTTTGATCTGTTATTTAGTTGGATAATGAGAAAAAGTAGAAAATAAACTAATTATCTAGTTTAGGTAACTTTTAAATTTATAATTGGTTCAGTTTTGAAAGTGCAAGACTAGGGGAAGTATAACGGAGGGGGAAGTATAAGGGAGGGAAGTATAACGCCTGAGCAAGCCATTGCCCACTGGAAGGCCCCAAGTCACTGTCCATCTTTAGCTCCGAAGAACGAGAAAAACGCCAGAAAAGTTAGGATAAAAGTACTTGTTTGAAGGGCTTCCAACGAAAACTTCCTTAAAGAGAAGTAAAATATAGGAGGAAAGTAACGAGGGGAAGTATAACGGAGGGGAAGATAAGGGAGGGGAAGTATAACGCCTGAGCATCCAACGCCCCAAATCACTGTCCATCTTTAGCTCCGAAGAACGAGAAAAACGCCAGAAAAGTTAGGATAAAAGTACTTGTTTGAAGGGCATCCAACGAAAACTTCCTTAAAGAGAAGTAAAAATATAGGAGGGGAAAGTATAACGAAGGGGGAAGTATAACGGAGGAGGAAGAATAAGGGAGGGGAAGTATAACGCTGAGCAAGCTTTGCCACCGGACCGCCCCAAATCACTGTCCATCTTTAGCTCCGAAGAACGAGAAAAACGCCAGAAAAGTTAGGATAAAAGTACTTGTTTGAAGGGCATCCAACGAAAACTTCCATAAAAAGAAGTAAAATATAGGAGGGGAAAGTATAACGAAGGGGAAGTATAACGGAGGAGGAAGAATAAGGGAGGGGAAGTATAACGCCTGAGCAAGCTTTTGCCACCGGACCGCCCCAAATCACTGTCCATCTTTAGCTCCGAAGAACGAGAAAAACGCCAGAAAAGTTAGGATAAAAGTACTTGTTTGAAGAGCATCCAACGAAAACTTCCATAAAAAGAAGTAAAAATATAGGAGGGGAAAGTATAACGAAGGGGGAAGTATAAGGGAGAATAAGGGAGAAGTATAACGCCTGAGCAAGCTTTTGCCACCGGACCGCCCCAAATCACTGTCCATCTTTAGCTCCGAAGAACGAGAAAAACGCCAGAAAAGTTAGGATAAAGTACTTGTTTGAAGAGCATCCAACGAAAACTTCCTTAAAGAGAAGTAAAAATTTAGGAGGGAAAGTATAACGGAGGGGGAAGTATAAGGAGGGGATGAATACGACTGAGCAAGCCATGGCCAACCGGACAGCCCCAAATAACTATCCATCTTTACCTCCGAAGAACGAGAAAAACGGCAGAAAGTTAGGGATAAAGAAATTTCGGGGTCAATCTTGGTTTTGACTAAAAAACAACTGGTTCTCTTTTTTCCGGATAAGTGATGTCATCTTCTGATTCGATTATAAAGCGAACATAAGTGTCGGATTATCACGACTGGTAACTAAAAAAGCTTAAGCAAGCAGAAACGAGCTGATCTGAGATTCTGAGTTCGAGATGTTTCATTCTCATTGACACACACACTCACACATCGGCAGAATGAATGAAGCACGTGACATATCTAGTCGTATTCAATTTCCTGTTACAAGCAGCATTCCTAACATAACGCATAAAAAGATGATTAGAGAACAAATTCTTAGGTTTAGAAATCTCTAAATTATGTAGGCCATGGGGTATTATGTACGTCAGGATAAATAAGACAAAAAATAGTACTAGTTTGAAGAGGTTCCAACGAAAACTTCCTTAAAGAGAAGTAACAATATAGGAGGGAAGAGTATTAAAGAGGGAAGTATAAAGGAGGGGAAGTATAATGGAGGGGGAAATATAAACGGGGAAGTTCAGAAGTATATCGGAGGGGAAGTATGAACGGGGAAGTTCAGAAGTATAACGGAGGGGGAATTATAAACGGGGGAATTTCAGAAGTATAACGGAGGGGGAAGTATAACAGAGGGGGAAGTATAACGGAGGGGGAGTATAAAGGATGGGAAGTTCAAGAAGGGGGAAGTTTAAGGATGGGGAAGTACAAAAGGAGGGGAAGAATAATCTTAAGTATTTAGACAAATTATTTTTTTCAACAAATTTTAAAGTCCTTTTCAAAAATTTTGTTGTTTTTTTCGAAAAATTTTCGAAGTATTTTTCCCCCGAAAATTTTCAAAGTTATTTTTTCAATTTTTCCGTCAAAAAGTGTAAAGTTTTTTCGATTTTTTTTTAAATTAGCAGTTTGCATTTTCATTTTTTTTTTATGTATCAAGGTAGAAATAATGGGCTTTCTGGCCAAGGGATGTCTCTCTCGCAAAGGGTGAAGTTTCAAATTTCTCCCTACTTAAAAAACAAAAAAAAACTTTTTACACCAAAAATTTGTAAAAATATAAGGAGTTTGTGGATACCTACCTAAAATTCGGTCGAGCGACTTTGTCTAAATGCTTGATATTATTCTTCCCCTCCTTTTGTACTTCCCCATCCTTACACATCCCCCTCCTTGAACTTCCCCTCCATTATACTTCCCCTCCGTTATACTTCCCTCTCAGTTATACTTAAAGGACGTTAATTTAACGTCGGCAATTTTGAGTCGCCCGCGGAGTAACAATTAACGAAGAAATCGAGGAAAACTGCCGAACATACGAAAAACGCATGAACATTTGTTTTGTTGCCAATCAACCGAAAAAAAAAGGCTCAAAAATCCCGTGAAATAAGAGTTTCTCAGCCGATAGAGAACAGAAAACTATCACAAAGAAAATTTCTTATTCCCGACAAACTTTAAAAAGTTCGGCTAAGAATGGTTTTTCTCTGCCGAAAGATCTAGGAAAACGAGTAAAATGCGGTAAAAAGAGATTTCCAGGCATTTTTGGCTGTTATTTCCAAGTAAAACTCCATAGTGAAAGGGCGAACCACTCGGTAAAATTGAAATGCAGAAAAGAAAAAGTGGGCACTTGTCCTTGAGGAGCACTCAAGTTAACCTTTTTGCTAAAAGAAACTGCATCCCTTTATTGTTTTGGTTTTAAGTCCCTGTCTCCTTGAGTTCTAAACGGGAGACGATTCGAGAAAAAGGGGGGGAGTCCGGGATTCGCGTCTCCCACGTCGATCCGCTCCTGTCCCCACCAGCAGCGGTTTTTTAAACACCCGACACCCTCCAATCGAGCCGCCCCCACCCGAGATCATTTTTACGGACGACCGTCTCGGAAGGGGAGCGAAGAGAGGGTTCAAAGGCGAGGGGAGGGAAGAAATTATTTTTCCAGCTCCGTACCTCTTCCTGCACTCCTGGTCGAAACCGCACGACTTTGGTGGAAGAATCTCCTTTTACCCCCGCCTTGGGAAGCGATGCCCTAACCCCCCTTTTACTGTCCCGCTCCCACCCTTTTCAAAGACGTCCGTCCCTTCGGGAGACGAACCCGCTCTTTTTCAATTCCCTACATTCCCCCAATTAACCTCAATTACATAATCTCCTCGTCGCTCCATAAAGCCCACGGTGGATTATAAATAAGGGATCTTTTTAACTCCCTTAAAGAAGTTATTGTGATACCCTCCACGTCAGGTTTTTGTGGAAGGGTCTTTCAGCCTCATCTTTACCGATCTCAACTTTGTCTGTACCTTCCGGCCGTAGCATTTTTTCCGGAACACTTTACGGCCACAGTTTTCAACCGATTTTCACACAAATTTCTTTAGTCGGTGAACAAGAATGCATTGTGGTGATGATGATGATGGTGAATTTCGAAATAATGGCGGAGATATATCTGTTTGAAATTTTAAAAATTCGCTGCTGCCGGTGTAAAAAAATTATCATTTTTTTTACATTATTATTATTTTAGAGGGGAGAAATATATACTTCCACGCCTTAGGAGAGGGACCTCTCTCGGGCAAAAATCCCATTATTTCTACCTTGACACATTTAAAAAAAATTTCGAAAAAATAGAACTTAAAAAATTTTTCAGAAAAAAAAGCGCTTTAAAAAAAACTCGGAAAATTAAAAGAAAAGTTGGAAAATTTTTCGAAAAAAAAAAAAGTTGGAAAATTTTCTGAAAAACAAAATTTTTCGAAAAAAAAAACTTGGAAAATTTGTCGAAAAAAAAAACACAAAAAACTTCCCCTTCCATTATACTTCCCCCTTCCGTTATACTTCCCCCCTCATATACTTCCCCTCCTTTTTACTTCCCCCTACCTTATACTTCCCCTTTTCTTATACTTCCCCTTCCTATATGTTTACTTCTCTTTAGGGAAGTTTTCGTTGGAAGCTCTTCAAACTAGTACTTTTTCTTTTGGCCGGAAAATCATTAACCTCCAAAACAACATTGACCCTGAAACTGAGTCATTTCTAGAGGCCAAGGCCGGGGCTTTCCGACTTGACTAATAGTGATTTCTCTATTGTCATTTCGCATGCTACATTTTAATTTATAAATATTATTGGAAAAAAAAACACACGGATGTTTTGCTTTGAAGAAAACAGTTAAACAATATTTTAATTAAAGAATTATTTATTGAGGCCGAGGTTTTGAATAGGAGGCATTGATAAAAATAAAAGTGCTGAAGAAGGTATTAATCATCAAAAGAGCTCCCCCAGCCGGCTTGGTGCCTCGCTATCTCATTAGGAATTCTTCTCGCCCGTCAATAGATCCCGTTTTAAGTTCAACAATATTTGAATTTATTCCCTTCTTTGGCTTATTTCCTCAAAGAGAAGCTATTACTAGAATAAATTTTACCAAAATCGGGGGATTTTCAATTTTTTTGGGTAGTTCAATATGTAAGATTTTTAAGGGCTTCCAAAAAAAGGGAGAGAAACCGTTTATCATAACTCTTCGACGTTGCTGGCTTAGCAACCGAGAGCCCCTAAAAAGAATTTTTAAACCCCGCTTAGACTGGAATACGGCCGGCCGGAACAACGGACAAAGTTGAGATCGGTATCTATATTTGAATTGGTCCTACGGGTCTACAAGACCTGACGTGGAGGTATCACAATAACTTCTTTAATCACATCAAAATGCCAAACGAGACAAAAAGAGAAAACTGAAAAAGAAGAAAAGAGGAAGAAGAAGAACTGAAGAAAAAGAGAAACACAAAGTCATGAATGTTACGATATTTTGTGAAAGAGTTAAAGGGATTGCGAGCCCTCATCTTCACTATTGGTGGGTACCAATAGTGGGTCTCGACGGTTCTTGAGCTGAAAACCCCATTCTACACCAGATTTTTAACTTCCTTAAAGAAGTTATAGTGATACCCTCGACGTCAGGTTTTTGGGGAAGGGTCTTCCAGACCCCGGAGGGTCAAATCGATTATTAATCTTTACCGTTCTCAACTTTGTCTGTGGTGCCGGCCGGCCGTCCGTCCGTAGCGTTTTTTTTTCTAGAACACTTTGCACCAAATTTTCACACAAATTTCTTTAGCCTGTGAACAAGAATATAACGAGGGCGATTTTTGAATTAAAAAAAAAATGGCGGAGATATGTCTGTTAGAAATTTTAAAAAACTCGCTGCGGCCGAACCGTTTATCCGATTTTCTCAAAATTTTCACCAATTACTTTTTACATTTTTTACGAATTTTTGGTGTAAAAAAATTATCCTTTTTTAAGATTAATAAACTTTTACTAAACATTTTAGTAGGGAAAAATTCCATACTTCCACTCCTTACGAGAGGGACCTCTCTGGGCCAAAATCCCATTATTTTTACCTTGATACATAAAAAATTTTCAAAAAAAAAAAAAAAAATTTTCAGAAAAAAAAGCGCAAATGGAAAAATAAAAACTTAGACAATTTTTCAAAAAAAACTTACCCTTCCGTTTTACTTCCCCTCCTTTATACTTCCCCCTCCTATATTGTTTCTTCTCTTTAAGGAAGTTCCCGTCGGGGCCAGCTCCAGACTAGTACTTTAGTAGATTTTCACAATTTTGGGCCTTTTACTTTGATTTTAGGGCATTTTTACACGGTTTTTAAGCCTCCCGTTTTTCACTGGAATTTTATGCGTTTTCCTCGGTATTGGGATGAGATGCCTGAAAATTTTGGGTTTTATCCGAAGTTATTAGACCACGAAAACCCTTCATTTCTAATTTTTTAAAAATTTGGTTTAAAAACTCAACATAAAACTGGACGGCACGACCATTAACGACCTTGCGATTTTCTCTTTTGAAACATTTTATGTGTTTTGAAAGAACTATAAAATTATTTTTAATTTAAATTTTGACAGTCAAAAAACCCAAATTTTATAGAGGTGACATTACATAAGTCGGATCCTGGTCACAACCTGATTTTAAGCGGTAAAATTCAAATATCCTAGTCAAAACTGCCAGCTGATCTAAATCGAAAGTAGCGAAAACTTTTGGTTTTTTAAGAATTTTTGGAAAATAGAACAATAGAGCAGGTGATGTTTTCCTCGTTGGAGCAGGTGAAATTTTATCAGATTTGCGGTTAATCTAAAAGCGATGTTAACTCAGCAATTCGTGATCTTTGTTGGCGAAAAGAGACAAGAGTGACTCATATGTTCAATTCGATTTCGGCTCACGGTTTTGCGTGAGGTCTCCACCTTTCCGTGGGAAACAAAGGCCGCCGAGAGTCGGATTATGGTAAAAGTGACTTCCTTAGAATTCGTTACATTTCCTGTTATATAGGAAGCCCGGCGACCACCGCTTCTTTTCATCCGATGATCAACAGGTAGATTCACCGGCCCCTACTTATTACCCCATTAACCCTTTTGACAAACTAATCACGAAATCGGATGAAAATTAAAGTTTATTTGCCTTCTACTTCAGCACACTTCGCAACGGAATATTTTTCTTCAAAGCCCCGCCTTGTCTGTTCGCCCTGATCGTTGATCCGTTTGTTCGGTGATCTAATGGGTTATTTCTTTGAAGGACCGGAAACTATAATGAGGTAAGACCCACTTGTCACGACAAGCCACCAGGATACGCCGCGCCAGTCTCCATGTTAACAAGTTCCATATTAAATTGCTTTTCGATCAGATAAAAGATATTTTATAATCGCCATGACTAACCATCCGTTAAAAAAATCATCCTACAATTCTGTTAAATCAGGTGTGGGCAACTTTTGCAAAGTCATTGGCTACACTGACTAAGCTGGTCAAGAGCTATCTATTAGGTGTACAAAATGAAACTCAGCCACAGGGTAAATTTGAATTTTGTAGATTTTAGCCGAGTTTCATTTTGTACACCTAGTAGTTCATTTTTTCAAAATTTTTAAACATTTTAGGCGCTTAAGTCCATCAAAAGTTGACCTTCTCCGTGTAAGAAGGTTATTGAAGTATAACCATTAAGAAGGTTAATTTTAAAGGCTTGTAAATCGTAAACCGTTACAGATATTGAAAAAATGCACTAAATAAAATCTGTTGAAAATTTAATTCTCTTTAATTTTTATTCTATTCATTTTTCTCTAGGACGCACTGTTTTCAAGATTTTATTTTAAAAAAAAATTATTTTCCGAAAATGGTGCATCCTAGAAAAAAAAATTAAGTACAAATTTATAGAGAATTAAATTTCCTACAATTTTGATTTATTAGGTGTACAAAATGAAACTCAGCCACAGGGTTAATTTGAATTTTGAAGATTTTAGCCGAGTTTCATTTTGTACACCTAATAGTAATCACTATTTAGTTGATTTTGAAGAAAACTATCCATCTAAACTATCCATGACTAACCATCCGTTAAAAAAATCCGCCTACAATTCTGTTAAATCAGGTGTGGCCTGTGGGCAATTTAGCAAAGTCATTGGCTAAACTGACTAAGCTGGTCAAGAGCTATCATGTAATCACTATTGTTAGTAGGGATGGGCAATATATAAAATATATCGATATATCGGTCGACCGATATATCGGAAGAAATATATCAGTGGCACCAATATATCGGAAGAAATATATCAGTGGCACCAATATATCGGGAGAAATATATCAGTGGCACCAATATATCGGAAGAATATATCAGTGGCACCAATATATCGGGAGAAATATATCAGTGGCACCAATATATCGGAAGAAATATATCAGTGGCACCAATATATCGGAAGAAATATATCAGTGGCACCAATATATCGGAAGAAATATATCGGTGGCACCAATATATCGGAAGAAATATCGGTGGCACCAATATATCGGAAGAAATATATCGGTGGCACCAATATATCGGAAGAATATATCGGTGGCACCAATATATCGGAAGAAAATATCAGTGGCACAAATATATCGGAAGAAATATATCGATATATCGATTGTGTTTGACTGATATTTCGGTTGTTAGACCGTCATTTCGGTTGTTAGACCGATTTTTCGGATGCTCCCGATCGGTCTAACACCGAAAATTCGGTATGACAACCATAAAATCGTTCTAACATCCTAAATATAGGTATGACAACCGAAATAACTAAACATATTGATATAACGAAATATATCGATAAATCGGAGGAAAGTATTATTTAGGAACGCGGAAGCGTTCCGCCCCGCCAAGCAAATCCCGACCTTCATTATTATTAGACTTCAATGCGCTAAAAATTGGCGTCGTGGTGGCCGCGCGTGTTAAGGCGTTAATCCCAAACATTGCGATACGGCGTTCATCAATGGGGTCCAGGGTTCAAAGCGGGCGGTCCCCAAATTGAACCCAATGTACCTAAATGAACTTTTCCGACGGAAAACACCACTGACGCGAGGGTGATATAACCTGAGTAGTTGAAAACCCTCGTAAAATAAAATTAAAAAAAAAAAAAAATTGACGAAATATGCCATATAATATGCAAATGTAAAAATACCTGAAATATACGCTAATAACTCCAACGAAAAAAACACCAGAAAATCCAGTCAAACGGTTTTCTTAGACAAAAACTGTGAAAAATGCCTTATAAAGGCGATTTTGGTCAAAAATTCCTTAAAAAATGTTCAAAATATATTCAAAATAAAGTAGTGTTTTTTGACCCAAATTGACGTAAAACAGACGGTATTTGAAAAAAAAATATATCCGATATATCGGAAGAAAACCGATACATAAAATGATATATTGGAACCTCCGATACATATCGAAAGACCATATATCGGCACAAATATATCGATATATATCGCTCACCGATATCTATCGCCGATCCCTAATTGTTAGTTGATTTTGAAGAAAACTATCGAAAGTCCGATAATCCTGCAAAAACTGTATCCTGCTCTCACGCCATGTTTCAACCTTTATTCCAATTAGATTCTTCGGAAAACTTCTTTATTTCCGAGAACAATTTGATAGTAAAATATGGTATCGCGTGCCCCGACGACCTAGTCGCCGGGAAAGGAGTGCCCTTGACTGCAGGTGTTTTGTGAGTCACACGGGGGCCATCGGACTGTTTTCAGGAGAGATGAACGAAGCGTGAAAAATCTGACTCAACTAACGAAGTCCTTTTTAAATCTGTAATTAAACTGTCTGCTACGTAGGAACAACTACCTATTAAAAGTGAGAAAAGGTTAAGTGTCAAGAGGAAAATGATCCGAAAGACCTTAAATTGCGAACAACTGGAGAACTTTTAAATTTTGAGATGAATGATAAACTTATTGATGACTCCAACGTACATCCCACGCTTATCCATTGAGCTAACAGGGAAAACGCGTTTCCTTGAATGAACCCCTCCATACAATGAAAACTACGCAAACTCTGATTTTCTAACTTTAGGAAGCGAAAATAGATGATCGTGCGGAGGCGAGAAGCGTAGGCGAAAAGTTTCGACAATTAATATAGGTCACGGGATTCCTGGGAAAGAAGGTAAAACATTGATCAGCCTCAAAAACAGAAGGTTTATCAGGAGAAAACAGGACAGCGGAACATGACCTTCTTTGTAGACGGCGATTAAAGGGACCTAGTGACATAAGAAAACCTGCTTTCAACATGAAAAACAACAAACATCACCTGATCGCAGGGTTGACTGGTGCAAGGCTTTTGGCCATTTCCTAAGCAACAACTTTCTCTCTAACTGCGCACATATAGTCTCAAAATCCGCCTTACTAGGAAGGACAAACCCTAATTTTTTAATGATATCACCTTTGAAGCATTCGCGCCCAAAACTTCATTCCAGTCCATCGAGATTCCGCGCGATTAAAACGTGTCTAGGAATCTTACGGGACCTATGTTTATAGCCAAAGCATTCCAGAATGCATGGGCGTTTTCGGTTTTGTTTGCCGAATGATTCATGGAGCTATTCAAGTACAAAGTAGGAACTCGAAAGGGATTTCCGTTTGACGCAAGTCCTTAACAAAAGTCGAGATGCAAATATTTTTTTGGCGGGAGTGCCTAGAGTTCTTGGAACAACACTGACGGTAGACCTAGAAGATCCGGCAGCACAAAGAAAGTGGACTGTGCTCGTTAACATATCTTTTGTTTCGCGTAATCGGGCGTTTGGGCATTTTGAAAAATGAAAATTTTTATTGCGCAATTTGTTTTGCTCTGTGACCGGAGCTTTTGGCCTAGATCAAGTCCCCTCCGACTCCTTTCCCAACCCGTAGACGTAAGAAGCGGAATACGAAACACAAGAGTAGGTCATCCGTCTTGTTCAAACTAAGTCAATGTCAACATCGAGTACAAGGCCTCCAATCCTTTCAAAAATCCCAACATAACAGGGACTTAAAAAAATGCGAACGAAACTTCAGACAAACGGAACTCCAAAATGGAAGGCATGAACGACTGGAAGACACTCTCTCAATGGCAGTTTGAGGCAATTAATTCTGTGCACTCTAAAGGTGGCTTTACACCGGCCGAGCATCGTTCGAGAACGCTGTTCAAGAACAGATGCTCGGTTGGTGTAAACACTTCGAGTGTTTGCGAATGCTGTTCTTGAACGTTCAAGAGCGTTCCGTCGCTTGTCGGTAAGTTGCGAATCATCAAAGGGATTCGTGTTCGTGGCGCGTTCGGTGTGAACGGCTTCGAGAACACACGAACGCGATAGTAAAGAATATTCCCGGTCCCGCTTCGTTTTTTTAGCGCCCTCACTACTTTGTTATCGCTTATCATTTTTATTTACTTCGCAGTTCGCCGTTTTGTTTGTCTCCTCATCTAGATCATTAATTAGTTTTTTATTGTTTCTTCCTTTCAGGAAGGAAGACGCCCACAGTCTTCTCTTATTTTTTTTCTTCCTTTCAAGGGCTAAAATGGCAATAGCTGCCGCACTGACACTTAATTTTGACAAGGTGGGTGCCATAACTCGGTGGATACTGGATCGCTCTATAGGAGGTTAAAAACTCGGGAACCGCTTCGAATGTTCGAGAACAGCCGTTCGTAGGTCGTGTTCGGCCGGTGTAAACAGCTTGCCTTCCAAATGCTCGCGAACGTTTTTGAACGTTCTTGAACGTTCAAAAACGTTCTCGAACAATGCTCGGCCGGTGTAAAGCCACCTTAATACAGTGTGATTACGGAGGAATCTCAAACATATGATAATTAATTCAGAACAGGTGGGATAGAAATTCTGAAACCACGTGGAATTCCCCCACTGCTGAAAGAGGCTGAGTCATTGAGGACACGTGTGTGGAAAAGTACGAGAGGCCTACCACGGAGGACCTGTTGCGTCGGGTTTGATGAGTTGGATCGGTTGCGCAAGCAATGCGATCTCGCGCCGTAAGCGTTCCGACCTAGGCGTCTCTCCCGCCCCGGAGAAAGGTAGTCGAACCGGTCCCCTATGGCCGTTAACGGTTCGGAGGGACCAACCCGAGGATATTGGGGACATTGTAACTTGCAGAGTCATTCGGACATTTAAAATGTTACGGTAGGACCTGCATTGATTCCGCTCAAAGGAAAACCAATACCACCTACGCATTTCAAGAGACTTAGGCCGCTTTATTATCAAAACGTTCCCCAAAAAGTTCTCCGTGAGCTCCACCGCTTTTGGAAATTCGCTCAGAAAACGCACTTAAGAAAAACCCAAGCCTCTTCTTGAGAACGAGCGTGTGTAAGTACTTCGGGATAACCCGCGGCTCCGTGACTTACGGTGATTCATTCAATTGGAAATTAAAAGGAGGATCTCGAAGAAGAATGGAAGTTTACTCAAATGTCAAGTCGAGACACTTAAGACGGGGGCGACTCCGATGACGTCATTTGAATCGTTACCTTAAAGACTTCTACGGAAATTAACTTGCACTATTTCAACTATTAGGGGTCCGGAATAAGATTTTTTCTTTTTAACCTGATGGTGCAATTAGGCAAAAAAAGGTCGAAACTTTCAATTTATGGGAAACGTTTTTGGACAGTGCCTGAATGTTTTATGATCGATTTGAGCTGTTTGGTCGAGCTTGGAGGGAGAAATGTTCCAAAATAGTTTTTTATCAAATATCTCGAAAACTATGAGGTTTAGCGCAAAAACTATTAAGCACAAAAATAATTTAAATTAAATTGTCAACAGAAACGGTTTAGTACATAATCTGGCTAAAGTTAACGGTTTCGGAGTTACGAAGCATCATAAGTCACAGCCTTGGGTCTCATGGAAAAGGGCGGTTTTTATCAGTTTTATTGAATATCTCCAAAACTATGAGGTTTAGCGCAAAAGCTATTAACTAAAAAATGATCTACATTAAATTTCCAACAAAAAGCTTGGAGAGAGAAAAGATTTCAAAATAGGTTTTTATCAAATATTTCAAAACCTATGAGGTTTAGCGCAAAAACTATTAAGTACAAAAATAATCTAAATTAAATTGTTAACAAAAACTGTTCAGTACATAACCTGGCTAAAGTTAACAGTTTCGGAGTTACAAAGCATCAAAAGTCACAGCCTTGAGTTTCACGGAAAAGGGCGGTTTTTATCAGTTTTATTAAATATCTCCAAAACCATTAACTGTAGCGCAGAAACTATTAACTACTATTAAATATCTCCAAAACTATTAACTTTAGCGCAGAAACTATTAACTACAAAAATGATCTGCATTAAATTCCCAAAAAAGATCTTGGAGAGAGAAAAGATTTCAAAATAGATTTTCATCAAATATCTCAAAAACTATAAGGATTAGCGCAAAACCTACTAAGTACAAAAATAATCTAAATTACATTTTCAACAAAACACTTTAAGTGCATAACCTGGCTTAAGTTAACGGTTTCGGAGTTACAAGCATCAAAAGTCAGCCTTGAGTTTCGCGGAAAAGGGCGGTTTTTATCAGTTTTTATTAAATATCTCCAAAACCATTAACTGTAGCGCAGAAACTAACTACAAAATGATCTACATTAAATTTCCAACAAAAATCTTGAGAGAGAAAAGATTTCAAAATAGATTTTCATCAAATATCTCAAAAACTATAAGGTTTAGCGCAAAACCTACTAAGTACAAAAATAATCTAAACTAAATTTTCAACAAAACTGGTAAATACATAACCTGGCTAAAGGTAACGGTTTCGGAGTTACAAAGCATCAAAAGTCACAGCCTCTGGGTTCACAGAAAAGAGTGTCAAATGCGGTTTTTATTAAAATATCTCCAAAACTATTCGCTGTAGCGCCTGTTTTTTGTTTAAAAAAACAAATTTTAAAAACAGCTACAAAATTTTGCTGACACTTCACTTTTTGACGTTAAAGCTCTTTTTTTGATGGTCCGTAATCCGTAACTGTTCACTTTGGCAAGATAAAGTGCAAAACGCTTTTTGTTGGAAATTTAAAGTAGATTATTTTTTAAGTTAATAGTTTCTGCGCTAAAGCTACTAGTTTTGGAGATTTTGAATAAAAACTGATAAAAACCGCCCTTTTCTGTGAAACCCAATGCTGTGACTTTTGATGCTTTGCAACTCCGAAACCGTTAACTTTAACCAGGTTATGAACTTATAATTTTTGTTGACAATTTAATTTAGATTATTTTTGCACTTAGTAGTTTTTGCGCTAAACCTCATAGTTTTCGAGATATTTGATAAAAACCTATTTTGCAACCTTTCTCCCTCCAAGCAAAAACATGAGATGGCAGATCCGAACTGCTTGGAAAAGTTTCTTAATACTGTTCCCTTAAAAATGTGCCTAATATGGACTCCGTCCAACAAATAGGTTTCGAGTAGGAGCTTCTGACGTCCCGAAAAACGTGTTTTTTAAAATATATGTGTAATTTGAAATTAGGTTTTTGGTTCTTTCGGCTAACATCTGTTTTAATTCAAAATTCATTATAGTCAAACATAAAGAACTAGAAGTGACTATAAATTTCGATTCCACTTTACAGGTAAAATTTTATAAAAATTTATATGAAACTTTACAGTACAATCGTTTTGTAGTCATTTGATTGACTAACAAATTATATATGTTCATAGTGTACATACAAATCCCTACATAGAAGGGCTGCGTCGTCGATTTATTAAACTATCAACGTTTATGATCTTTTGTTTATAAAAAAAGAAATAATTAGAGAAAGATTAGATAGTTAAAACCAGAGCTATTAGTAGATGGAACGTTGGAATCCGGTGGGGGAAGAAAAAGAGGGGCACCTGGCAGGCGGGAGCGTTAGGATCGAAAGAGCTCCTATTCATTCCTGGGATCCGGATCCTATTTTCGACCCGAGTGTGCAAAAAGGGCCTAAGTCCAAAACCGACCCCACTTCATATTTTCTTTTACTAATAATTTCCTTCTTTTCCTCCTTCTCCGCCACTTCCTTGTATAATTTTTAAGCAAATAAATTTTCAAACGTTTTATAAGACATAATTTAAATTTAAAAATATTTATTTGACCTTTTATTTAAATTGTAATATTATTATAAATATAATTTTCGTAAAATATTAAATATAAAATGTTTTAAGCCTACTTTCTTGGAAATTTTTTTGTAAGAAGGGTGCTGTTGGGGAAAGGAAAAATTTAAAAAAAATTTGTCTCATTATCTCTTTTTTTAGAGTCTAAAAAGCGATTCTTTTGGCCCTCGGTGTCAATTCGACCCATTCGACTACTCGAAATTCAAAACATCGCTTAGTTTCTCGCTCTTTGAATGTTACACGAGGTTTAATAAACTCTTAATTTGAAATTAACTCGACCTCCACTTTTCCCGACTAGGTCATGTCGTATATCGTTTAAAAGCTAATTTTATCACGGATTTTAATAAAAATGTTTTAAATTTTTATGTTCAACTTCAAAATTTTATTACCGAAAAAATCTTCAGCGAAAGCCTTTTGATGAAAAAGCCAATTGGAGAAAAATTTCAAATTAGAACCTTTGGCAACGAATTTTAAGATCAAAGAAAAGTACTAGTTTGAAGATCTTCCAATGAAAACTTCCTTAACGAGAAGTAATAATATAAGAGGGGGAAGTATTAAAGAGGGGAAGTATAATGGAAGGGAAGTACAACGGAGGGGGAAGTATAACGGAGGAGGAAGTTTTCTGTTTGTTTTTGTTTTAGAAAAATTTTCCAACTTTTTTTTTTAGTTTTTTTGGCCGAAAAAAAAATTTTTTTTTTGGGAAAATTTTCCAACTTTTTTTTAATTTCCCAGGTTTTTTTTTTAAATTGGCGCTTTTTTTTCTGAAAAATTTTCCAAGTCTCTTTTTTTCGAAAATTTTTTTAAGTGTCAAGGTAGAAATAATGGGTTTTTTGCCCAGGAAAGGTCCCTCTCGTAAGGCGTAGAAGTATGAAATTTCTCCCTCTTAAAATGATCATTTTTTTCCCCAACAATACACAAATACACGTTCCCCATTTGCGAGATTACGCATGATCCAAAACCTTTTAGTATAAAAATAATTTTTTTTACACCAAAAATTCTTAAAAATATACGGAGTAATTGGTGAAAATTTGATGAAAATCGGACCAACCGTTTGGACGCAGCGAATTTTTTCAGCGTATCTCCGCCATTTTTTTGAAATTCAAAAATCGCCCTCGTTAGTTTCTTGTTCACCGAATAAAGAAAATTTGGAGAAAATCTGGTGAAAATCGGTTGAAAACTGTGGCCGTGAAGTGTTCCGGAAAAATGCAACGGACGGACGGCTGGCCGGCACCACAGACAAAGTTGAGATCGGTAAAGATCAATATTCGATTATCACGAGGATCACCTCCGGGGTCATCTTTAAAGAGGTTAAAAACAGTGGTCCTAGCGAGATAATAGCTTTGTTCCAACCGCAGTTTGGAACTGGTTTGAAACTCCTGGAACATGCGCAGAAGGATTTGAACGTCAGATTTGACGTCTACGTCCTTCTGCATACTCCAGGAGTTCCAAACCAGTTTCAAACTGCGGTTGGAACAAAGCTAATGACTGTCTTGTGATATCAGAAAACTATGTTTTTTTACAGAAAAATATGGAACTAGGTCTTTCACGATATTTTTATCTTACGCAATCCTCGAGTGCATATGGGAGGCTCGCAAGTTGTTTACATTGAAAAAACTGGGGGGCGGCCGGGGCCTCGCGCGTCGCGTACAACTTTCACGCCGCGGAATCCGATTCATTTCCGGAGGGAGAGGAACTCCGGGTTTTCTATTTGAACGTCCGCGCGTCTTAATAGAGCCGCCCTCTAAAAATCACAAGTCGAAGGGAGAAAACACCGGCGACTTTATGGCCCCTTCATTTCATCATCAACCTCAATTTCCTAACTAGCATAATCCAAAAAAATGGACGGCCGGCCGGCACCACATACAAAGTTGAGATCGATAAAGAGAAAGATATTATATTTTGATATGTCCAAAATGTCATAAAAACGCTTCCGTAACTCCAAAACCGTTCACTTTAGCAAGATTTTGTTCAAAATACTTTTTGTTGTAAATTTAATTAAGATTATTTTTGTATTAACTGTTGTTCGCGTTAAACCTCGCAGTTTTCGAGATATTTGAAAAAAACTGAGTTTGGCCACCATAACTTAGCGGAAAATGTCAAAAAAAACTTTCCCATTTTAAATTTCCGTTGAACCCAAAATTCAATTTTCAAGCTAACCAAAAAAAAAAAGTGGCTGGACGGCCGGCCGGAACCACATACAAAGTTGAGATCGATAAAGAGAAAGATATTTTTCTTTAATATGAACAAAATGTCATAAAAACGCTTCCGTAACTCCAAAACCGTTCAGTTTAGCAAGATTTTGTTCAAAATACTTTTTGTTGTAAATTTAATTAAGATTATTTTTGTATTCACTGTTATTTGCGTCAAACCTCACAGTTTTCGAGATATTTGACAAAAACCGAGTTTGGCCACCAAAACTTTGCAGAACGTTCTCAAAAAAAACTTTCCCCATTTTAAATTTCCGTTGAACCCAAAATTCCGAACTCACTTCAATTTCCAAACTAACCCAAAAAAATAGTGGCTGGACGGCCGGCCGGAACTACATACAAAGTTGAGATCGATAAAGAGAACGATATATATTTTGATATGTCCAAAATGTCATAAAAACGCTTCCGTAACTTCAAAACCGTTCACTTCAGCAAGATTTTGTTCAAAATACTTTTTGTTGGAAATCTAATTAAGATTATTTTTGTATTAAGTGTTGTTTGCGGTAAACCTCACAGTTTTCGAGATATTTGACAAAAACCGACTTTGGCCACCAAAACTTTGCAGAACGATGTCAAAAAAAACTTTCCCCATTTTAAACTGTTGAATATTATTTTAAATTCTGACATAATAAATGGACAGATTTTAAGCCATTGTTTAATTTTCAAGATGCTTTAATTGGAAGAAAAATGCCAATATAGCTCCTTTTGATATGATGTCCTCATTTCGCTAAGTCAGGTTTAGGGCCTTGGAATTAGATCCTTCTATTAAAATTGCCGACTTAAATAAAACAACTTATGTATATCTACTTATAAGCGCGATTAATTTTAATGAATAGACAATAAAAATCTCTTAATGTTTCTTTTGTTTAAAATGTATTCTGGACATATTGAGGCGTGGACGGGGGGATGTGCAGCGTGCACTATGGAGACGGAGCTCCAGCGAGCGGATGTTCTCCTAGCCGGTGAAACTAGCACGACGAAAGATCTTGCACTCTACAGCCTCCACCCGGGTCTATTTCATCTCATCCCCCTTTTTCACCCCTCTCCACTATCCCTTGAATAAAATTACATACCTTCTCTTCGCTATATCCTTCAGCAATCTAAAAACAAAAAAAAGTTTATTAATCTTTATTTTTGCTAATAATATATTTTCAACATTTAAATAAAGAACGGATAATTTTTTAAAATTAACAAAAAAGGCCAGAAACGCCCCTAAAAACCTCGTATTAAATGGATTTGATAAACTTAATAATTAAAACAATTTAAGTTCCTTGGAAGTTCCTAAATACAAGGTTTTAAAAAGAGAAATGGCGTGATTTTATCAAGAAATTAAATATTTATTCAAGAGGAGAAAAAGTACAAGTCTGAAGCTAGCCCCGACGGGAACTTTCTTAAAGGGAAGTAACAATATAGGAGGGGGGAAGTATAATGGGGGGGAATTATAAAGGAGGGGAAGTATAACGGAAGGGGAAGTATAACGGATTTATTCAAGAGGGAGAAAAAGAACAAATCTGGAGCTGGCCCCGAAGGGAACTTCCTTAAAGGGAAGGAACAATATAGGAGGGGAGAAGTATAACGGAGGGGGAAGTATAAAGGAGGGGTAGTATAACGGTTGGGGAAGTATAAAGGAGGGGAAGTATAACGGTAGGGGGAGTATAACAGTAGGGGAAGTATAACGGTAGGGGAAGTATAACGGTAGGGAAAGTATAACGGTAGGGGAAGTATAACGGTAGGGGAAGTATAACGGTGGGGGTAAGTACAAAGGAGGAGGAAGTATAACGGAAGGAGAAGTATAACGGATTTATTCAAGAGGGAGAAAAAGTACAAATCTGGAGCTAGCCCGACGGGAACATCCTTAAAGGGAAGGAACAATAGGAGGGGAGAAGTATAACAGAGGGGGAAGTATAACGGTTGGGGAAGTATAACGGAGGGGTAAGTACAAAGGAGGAGGAAGTATAACGGAAGGGGAAGTATAACGGATTTATTCAAGAGGGGGAAAAAGTACAAATCTGGAGCTGGCCCCGACGGAACTTCCTGAATGAGAAGGAACAATATAGGAGGGGGAAGTATAACTAAGGGGGAAGTATAAAGGAGGGGAAGTATAACGGTTGGGGAAGTACAACAAAGGGGTAAGTACAAAGGAGAAGGGGGAAGTATAACGGAGGGGGAAGTACAAAGGAGGAGGAAGTAACACGGAGGGGGAAGTACAAAGGAGGAGGAAGTAACACGGAGGGGGAAGTATAACGGATTTATTCAAGAGAGAGGGAAAAAGTACAAATCTGGAGCCGGCTTGACAGGAACTTCCGTAAAGAGAAGGAACAATATAGGAGGGGAAGTATAAAGGAGGGGAAGTATAATGAAGGGAAAGTACGTATAACGGTTGGGGAAGTATAACCGAGGGGTAAGTACAAAGGAGGAGGAAGTATAACCGAAGGAGAAGTATAACGGATTTATTCAAGAGGGAGAAAAAGTACAAATCTGGAGCTGGCCCCGACGGAAACTTCCTTAAAGAGAAGGAAAAATGTAGGAGGGGGAAGTATAACGGAGAGCGAAGTATAAAGGAGTTTCCACTAATTCTCTCGTAGATAGGTCCACAGAGAAAAGATAGAAATGATTGTGATAGAGGGAATAGCTCACCTGACGAGGCTTATTAAGCCGAAACGCGTCGTGAGATACCCGTTATCACAGTCATTTCTTCCTCTATTATTGGTTAATTGTTTGATATTAAAATCAATTTGCGATTAGCAATCAAAATTAAAATAAGTAAAGTAATGCCTTGGCAGCAGTTCTGTCATAAAAACCAATAAGGAGGTGGTGAGTGGCTCTATCTCTTAGAGAAGTGGCGGCGTTGAGGTTTTTGGGGGACGATTTGTCTCCAGCTTCCCGCAGTTTCCACTAATTCTCTCGTAGATAGGTCCACAGAGAAAAGATAGAAATGATTGTGATAGAGGGAATAGCTCACCTGACGAGGCTTATTAAGCCGAAACGCGTCGTGAGATACCCGTTATCACAGTCATTTCTTCCTCTATTATTGGTTAATTGTTTGATATTAAAATCAATTTGCGATTAGCAATCAAAATTAAAATAAGTAAAGGAGGGGAAGTATAATGGAATGAAAGTATAACGGTTGGGGAAGTACAAGGGAGGGGAAGTATAATGGAATGAAAGTATAACGGTTGGGGAAGTATAACCGAGGGGGAAGTACAAAGGAGGAGGAAGTATAACGGAGGGGGAAATTTTTTTGATTTCGACAAATTTTTGAAGTATGGTATCACAATATCTTCTATAAGGAAGTTAATTATGGTGAACAGGGGAACACAAGACCTTCCAATAAGCAGTCGAGCCCTTTAACCATAGAGTACAATATCATATCTTTGAGAAAGTTAAAATGTGTCAAAAAAATAAAAATCTAAAAAAATCCTATTATGCAAAAATTTTAATCGCTCCTTTGATTTGTGTTCGAAATAGCCTTCGAAGTCATACGTGACAAATTTAACGTACGCGGCGTTCTTTTATTTTTGAACATTTATTATATTTCCATCATCTTAAATTCCGGGAAATGGGGGCGATAAAATAATTATATATTGTAATAGGTAGTTTATTATTTTAAAAAATAAAACGTAGATTTTCTAGGAGTTAAATGGCATAACAATTAAAATTTAATGACCCCCATAAATTGTTTTGAATAATAAAAAAAATTATTTGCGTCTTTTAAACTATGTAATATCACTTTCGTCGAAATGTTAATTAGTGGTTTGAAGATTGAAAAAAAAAATGTAGGTTTTTATGACCTGGGCGACATCTAACGAAAAAGAAACGAAACAGTCTTCCCGTTGATGTAGTAAACGATTTTTTTCAATATAACGATTTTTAAAAAAATACGATTAAAATAAAATATGATTACGATTACAATCTTAAGGGGGAAGTATTTAAGAGGGGAAGGAAGTATAACGGAGGGGAAGTATTAAAGAGGGGAAGTATTATAGAGGGGAAGTATCAGGGAGGGCATGTATAACGGAGGGGGAAGTATAAATGAGGGGAATTATATAGGAGGAGAATGTATAAAGGAGGGGAAGTATAACGGGCCCTCTTGGCCCACGTTGTAATCATAATCATATCCAATCATAATCCAAAACAATATGATTTAGATTATGCCCTACGCTGTACCACATTTTGGTAGTTTTTGGTAGCTTGTTTTATGAATAAATGACTTCAAATATGCAAATTATTTTTATATTCGTATCGTAAAAAATCTACAGAAAGGATTACAGCGGCAACATAAGCTCATTCTGTCGGCGGACTTGTGAGCGTTGTAGGTTCAGAGTTTTCGCCGGTAGAGGGCTTTGGGTGTGCGTTTCCGAGGGGAGTGGAATAGTTGCGAAGGGGGAGGTGCCCGTTTGGAAAGAGAGCTCCTGTCGTTTCCTAGCATCCTAATCAAAAGTTAAGTTTGTTTTTGTAGTTTCCTAGTGTTCCTCCCCACTTCGGCCGTCATTAGTCCGAAGAAGGGAGCATCAACAAACACCGCCGCGCAAAATCAAATCCCACCGCCCATATCACACTTTTTTATTCAATAGTTCCATATTTTCGCATTTGAATTTTAGACATAATATCATCAAATAACTCGAAAACTATTGGTTCTAGCGACTATTTCCTAGAGAAAATGTTTGTACATGTTTTTTCCAAAAACCAATTCAAAAAAGGTCGTAACTCCGAAACCAATAACTTTAGCCGGGTTATGTACTAAATACTTTTGGTTAGAAATTTAATGCAGATTATTTTTGTACTTAGTATGATTTGCGCTAAACCTCGTAATTTTCGAGATATTTAATAAAAACTGCTTTTTAACACCCGCCAAACCCACGGGCACAAAGTTATTGTAGAAAAGGCCTCCCGGTCACCTTCCCCACCACATCTTACCTTATTTATTCGAAAAAGAATATTTTTATAAATGACATCTTAGAACAAAAACAAAAATGAATCAAAAAACGAGATGGCAGTGTTTTTTCCTCCTCCCCTTCCCAGATTCTCGGAATGGAGAGGCTGACGAGTTAGTCCCGATTGATGCCCTATTCCGGGAAGAAGATCGATACTAACAACAAAATAAAACAGAAGTCACGTCAAGCCAGATGGCCTCCTATAAAAAACGACGACGCCGACACAATACCAATTTTTTGTCCACGCGAACCCAAAAATAATCCACTCAAATAACATTTTTACTTTTTAAAGTTCATTTCAAAAAATTTATACGAGAAAATTATTATTTTTTTATCTTATCGGTTGATAAGGCATTCAAGGATTGTAAACATTTGGAGAAAGTACGAGGGCTGGAAAGCGACGTTTTGAGTTTGTAATTTAAAAATACAATTTTCAAGTGGGAAAAAAATTATTTTATACTGAGAAAATGAGGGCAGGAAAAGAGTAGCAAAAAAAATGTAGACCTTCGGTGGGATTCGAACCTACGACAATTGGGATTTATTCTCAACACTCTAGTGACAGCTATGAAAGTCTTGGTGTAGTGTGTCTTCGTGTATTGGGCGAAACCTAAAGTCGTAGGTTCGAATCTCACTCGGGGGCCTAACTTTTTAACTTCCTTAAAGAAGTTATTGTGATACCCTCGACGTCGGGTTTTTGGGAAGGTTTTTCCAGATCCCGGAGGATGAAATCGAATATTGATCTTTACCGATCTCAACTTTGTCTGTGGTGCCGGCCGGCCGTCTGTATCATTTTTTTCCGGAACTCTTTACCGATTTTCATCAAATTTTCACCAATTAATCCTTAAATTTTTTAGGAATTTCTGGTGAAAAAAAATTATCATTTTAATAGAGAAAAATTCCATACTTCCACGCCTTACGAGAGGGTCCTCTCTTGGGCAAAAATCCCATATATTCTACCTTGATACTTCAAAAAAATTTCGAAAAAAAAATTAGAAAATGTTTCGAAAAAAAAAAAGCGCTTTCAAATAAAAAAATTTAAAAAAACTCGGAAAATTAAAATAATAAAAATAAAAACGATAAATTTTTGCAAAAAAAAACTTAGAAAATTTAAAAAAAACGAACTCGGAAAATTTTTTGAAAAAAAAAAAAGTTGGAAAATTTTTCGAAAAAAAAAATTAAATAACTTTTCCCTCTGTTATACTTCCCCCCCCCCGTTCTACTTCCCCTCTGTTATACTTCCCCCTCCCTTATACTTCCCCTCTTTAATACTTCCCCCTCCTATATTTTTACTAAACTTCTCTTTAAGTAAGTTTTCGTTGGAAGCTCTTCAAACTAGTACTTTTTCACTCTTTTCCTTCATAATTTTCTCAGTTTACTATAAAATCGTCATCATAATATCAACATTAAAAAAGTGTGGTCTGAGAGGCGGAGATGATTTCATTGAAGTCAATTTTCGAGTTCTGTGAAATTCTAATAACAGCGGAACTATTAAAGGCATTGTTCCATTCATTGAAAACTAGAATGAAAATAACAAACATTTGACTAACAAATTAGTGTTTTTTCTCTTATTGTTGCATAACTTGGAGACATTTTTTAAGGCTGAATAGAATTAAAATTTTTTTCTCTTTCACTTGATGGTTTTTCGGGGCGTGAAGGTATTTAGGGAAACGGCCTTCAAAACATTTTTCATTTTTTCCCTTTTAGGAATACCTATCATTCCTTACTTTCGGGTTAAAAATCAATAAACACGGCCTTCGAAATCTCATTTTCCTAACAAAATTGAGGATTTGTGTACAAAACGGGAGCTATTTCGGACGAAGGACTAACAAACTCAAAGAATTTTGAGTATGCATAATATCATGAGATAAACGGCTGGTTTAAGGGGAAAGTCCGTGTCAAGTGTGGAGTTTTTTAGCGAGACAGAAGATAGCATTAGAGAGAGAGAGAAGTTCAAATTTTAGGCCCCTCTAGCTCTGTCAATATCATCCGATTTAATTTTGAAAAGTGATTTATTTATGTTACAACATTTGAATAGCTGTAGGCAGCAAAATTATAATTTTTCCGGCCGGAAAACGGAAAATTTTCTCGGAAAATTTTTCTTAATTAAAAATTCAAAAATGTCTCTAAGCACCAGGTATCACCAAAAATTACAGAATCCAAATCTGTTTTCAAAATTCAAATCGGTTGAAAACTCGCGTCCGAAACCGTAGAATCGGCAAACTTCAAAGGAAAAATGCAAGCCGTCCACCGTCTATGATTCCTTCCTCACTCCTCTACTTTTCAACATCTTGACTCTCGGAAATTTTTTTACTTCCTTATAGAAGCTATTGCGATACCCTCGACGTCGGGTTTTTGGGGAAGGGTCTTCCAGACCCCGGAGGGTCAAATCGAATATTGATCTTTACCGATCTCAACTTTGTCTGTGGTGCCGAAAATCGGATGAAAACTGTGGCCGTAAAGTGTTCCGGAAAAAAATGCTACGGACGGCCGGACGGCACCACAGACAAAGTTGAAATCGGTAAAGATTAATATTAGATTTTACCCTCCGGGGTCTGGAAGACCATTCCCCAAAAACCCGACGTGGAGGGTATCACAATTACACTTCTTTAAGGAAGTTAAAAAGATTTTTCAAAAAAAAAAAAAAAAAAAAAAAAAAAAAAAAAAAAAAAAAAAAAAAAAAAAAAAAAAAAATACGGAAAATTATTCGAAAAAAAAAATTTTTTTTGACAAAAAAACTTAGAAAATTGTTCGAAAAAAAAAAAAAAAAAAATAAAGAAGGAAAACTCGGAAAACTCGGAAATTTTTGGAAAAAACTTTAAAAATTATTCGAAATAAAAATTTTTTTTTTTGACAAAAAAACTTAGAAAATTTTTCGAAAAAAAAGGAAAACCTGGAAAATTTTTCGAAAAAAACTTTGAAAATTTTTTGAAAAAAAAAAATTTTTTTTGGACAAAAAACTAAGAAAATTTTTATTCTTAGAAACGTTTTTTTTTCTTTTTGTGATGCCCAGGATGGGGGTGTTTGATGGAAGACATCTGGCAACACTGCATTGCTTGCGGACGCTTCCATTTTTCCTTTGAAGTTTGCCGATTCTACGGTTTCGGACGCGAGTTTTCAACCGATTTGAATTTTGAAAACAGATTTGGATTCTGTAATTTTTTGTGACACCTGGTGCTTAGAGACATTTTTGAATTTTTAATTAAGGAAAATTTTCCGAGAAATTTTCCGTTTTCCGGCCGGAAAAATTATAATTTTGCTGCCTACAGCTATTCAAAATGTTGTAACATAAATAAATCACTTTTCAAAATTAAAATCGGATGATATTTGACAGAGCTAGAGGGGCCTAAAATTTGAACTTCTCTCTCTCTCTAATGCTATCTTCCCTCTCTGTCCGATGCCTAGTTCCACTATCCCCTTAAACATTTTGCTAAGTCATTTCCACCTGTGCAATGAAGTAGAAAAGGGCCGAACTATTCAATTTACGGAGAAAAAAATCTTTATAACGCCAAAATGTTGAGTAGGTAATAAAAGTCAGTTCGCGCCGTGAGTAGGCGGAGAAAAGCCAAAAGCGGTTTTTATCAAATATCTCGAAAAGTATGAGTTTTTGAGCAAAGTATAATAAGAACAAAATAATCTACATTAAAATTTCAAACAAAAGTATTCAGTACACAACCTCTCTAAAGTGAACGGTTTTGGAGATACCGTCAAAAAGTGACATTTTACCAATAAAAGATTTTTCCAATTTAATTTTTGAAAAAAAGTATTATAGATCCGGACTTAGAAAGGCTTTTAAATTTTATCTAAAATGAGCCTAGTATGGACTCCGTCTGATTGATACATTTCAAGAGTGAGCTTGAAACGTTCTGGCGAGTAGCATTCCTAGAAAATCTGATTTTCTACTGAATTTTAGACCATATCTCCTAAAATATTTGTTCTATAAAAAAAAGTTAAAGTCATTTTCTATAGGATATTGTAATCTGAATGATTTCGTACTATTTGATTATCTCGCTAGTACAAGTGGTTTTCGAGTTATTTGATGTCTAAAACGAAACAGGAGCAAAAGTACTTGTTTGAAGAGCTTCCAACGGAAACTTCCTTAAAGAGAAGTAAAATATAGGAGGGGAAGTATAAGGAGGGGAAGTATGAGGGAGGGGAAGTATAACGGAGGGGGAAGTATAACGGAGATCAGTATTCGATTTGATCCTCCGGGGTCTGGAAGACCATTCCCCAAAAACCCGACGTGGAGGGTATCACAATTACTTCTTTAAGGAAGTTAAAATATTTATTGACGGCTCGTAACTCCAAAACCGCTCACTTTAGAATCTTTCGTTTTAGTTCGTCAATTAGTTTTTCGCGTGATCATCTTTTTCTTCCGGGAATCGATTTATAGGCTCGGTTCCTATGAAATGCTTTCTAGGCCAAAAGTATTGATGTAGGCATTTCGGCGCCACGAGCCCTTCTCCAATCATCGTTATCAACTTAAAAGGTCATCAAATACCTCAAAAACGATAGAACACGCTCCCTCCTCTAATTAGGTCGTCGTTTAAAAGTAGCCGCTATTTTAAGACGACTCATTATTCTCCTCGTGTTTTCCGAGCTGCCCTTTTCTGGACACGTTAGGCCTCAAATCACGAAAGGCGATTTAGATCGACCAGATTGCGAAGTTCTAAAAAGAAACACGGGAGTACGAAATCGATTGGCACGAGGAAAAGACAAAAGAAAAACGGCAATTAATTACCGACTATTTTGAAGATGACATGTGAATAGAGGCATTGTCTAGGGGCCTGAAATATAGCTCAGCTAACTTCAAATTGACAAAAGGTAAACACGAATTTCTAATATTAAACTTTGAATATTTAAGGTTTCTATGTTTGTGAAGCAGAAAACGATTATCACTTTAAATTATCGGTCGGTTACGAAAGCCAATTTGTGGCGTGAAGGTTGTGCTTTTAATAGAACCCAGACGCATTGAAATTTTCTCAAAAAGAAGTTATTAAATTACTCTCCAAGTCTCATTTTCAGAGTTTATTTTAGTTGAATTTTTAAAAATGAGTGAGGTTTTTAGGTTGGGGGAAACCCGGTGTCAAGAAATCATTTCTGAAAATAAAAAAGAAGTTATTGTGATACCCTCGACGTCGGGTTTTTGGGGAAGGGTCTTCCAGACCCCGGAGGGTCAAATCGAATATCTTTGCCGATCTTAACTTTGTCTGTGGTGCCGGCCGTCCGTAGCTTTTTCCGGAACACTTTACGGCCACAGTTTTCAACCGATTTTCACCAAATTTTCTTTAGTCCGTGAAGAAGAATGTAACGAGGGCGATTTTTGAATTTCGAAAAAATGGCGGAGATATGTCTGTTTGAAATTTTAAAAATTTGCTGCGGCCGAACCGTTAGTCCGATTTTCAATTTTCACCAATTACTCCTTATATTTTTAAAGAATTTTTGGTGTAAAAAATTAAATTTTTTTTACATTAATTATCATTTTAGTAAGGGAGAAATTTCATACTTCCACGCCTTACGAGGGACCTCTCTTGCGCGAAAATTCCATTATTTCTACCTTGATACTTGAATAATTTTTCGAAAAAAAAGAACTTAAAAAATTTTTAAAAATGCCGAAACGCGTCGTGAGATACCCGTTATCACAGTCATTTCTTCCTCTATTATTGGTTAATTGTTTGATAGTAAAATTAACTTCTTGCGGAATACAGACGCAATAAAAATTAAAATGTAAATAAATAATTTTCGGAAAAAAAGTTAAAATGCGCAAATTTGAAAAAGAAAACTAGAAAAATTTTCAAAAAAAACTTCGAAATTTTTTTAAAAACTTCCCCCTCCGTTATACTTCCCCTCCCTTATACTTCCCCCTCCCTTATACTTTCCCCTCCTATATTCTTACGTATCTTAAAGAAAGTTTTCGTTGGAAGCTCTTCAAACCAGTACTTTAATTCCTTTTTAGGAAGGCTTTTTCACGGTTTTTGGCCTAGAAATCCCGATTTCTTCGGGTGTTATGCAAACCTATGGGTCCCATCTTCTTATTTTCTTCCCCCGCGAATTTTGAAAAGCTAATTAATCTTCATTCATTAGCCGCCGCATCTCATTAACCCTCCCTTGAACCTTTTAAAACGCTCGTGTCCTCAATTAATGGCTGAAACGGAATTCTTGTCTCGAATTAATGTCATTTTAAAGAGTCACGACTGATGGGACAAAAAAAGAAGAAAAAAAAAGCATTTTTGTATTTTTTTCGAAGACCATTCATTGTGATGATAACCTTGGCCGTCCCACGAGACCTTCCTACACCATCGAATTTTTCGTGGAAGAAACCTAGATGCATAATGAACTCTGAATATTATTTTTAAACTTTTTGTTCTAAAAAAATACAAATTTCCTTATTAAATTAGCGATACAAATAATTTAAAATATATTAAAACATTATTTTTATCAGATAAAAATTATCAATTTAAATTTTTTAGATTAAATTAAATTTTTTAATTGATAATTTATTTTAAAAAATTGAAAATATGTACCTATTATTGATTTAAAAAGGATTTATGAAGTCCTAGGGTTGTATTTAAAAATTACCAATCAATACGCAATAAAAAAATTTTTATAAATAGTATTAATTATTATTAAAATTGATAAAATAATATT
Source organism: Orius insidiosus (assembly GCA_014119065.1). Lineage (NCBI taxonomy): Eukaryota > Metazoa > Arthropoda > Insecta > Hemiptera > Anthocoridae > Orius > Orius insidiosus. The sequence continues at coordinate 51,949 of JACGAQ010000624.1, read as the reverse complement.
ATGAGTGGTACCAACTTGATTGTGGGTTGTAGGTTGGTGGAAGTGGCTACACTGAACAAAGCCCGGTAAAAGACTGTTCGCTCTTGATTGACCGACTCTTGGGGACGCCGCGTATTTTGAAGTCGGGGTGGGGGAGGCGTCGTCAGCCCGGATAGCGGACGGGGAATTTAATTCATAGACTAGCCGGCGTCTCGTTTCCGTGGGGTTTACGTTTCCTGTGTTTTTGGAAAAAAATTAGCTTTGTTCAAACCGCAATTTGATACTCCTGAAGCATGCGCAGAAGGATTTGGACGTCATATTTGACGTCAGACGTCTTCAGATTTGACGGACAACGATTTGAAGGACGTCTCATTTGACGTCCAAATCCTTCTGCGCATGCTCCAGGAGTTTCACACTGCTGTAGGAACAAAGCTACTATTGTTTGAATGATAAAATTTAAGTTGGCCATCACATTTTGACTTCCTTAAAATAGTTATTGTTGTATTTTGTCCTGGGAAATGAAATATGTTTAAAAATTTTGAGGTTTTTATGTTGAGCATGCTGTATCCCTGGGAAACGGCTCAATTTCGATTTGCGTTTTTGGGTAATGCTCAGCTTTCATCAAAAAGTTTGCGACAACACCAAGGGGAGCTTTGAAAACGGTATGGACGCTTCATCTATCCTCTTTCTCTACAGTGTACATCGGAGACTTTTTCTGGCTACTGTAGAAGGGTTTTGCGAGGCGGGATGTTTTTTAACTTCCTTAAAAGCTATTGTGATACCCTCGAAGTCGGGTTTTCCAGACCCCGGAGGGTCAAATCGAATATCGATCTTCACCGATCTCAACTTTGTCGGTGGTGCCGGCCGTCCGTCCGTAGCATTTTTTCTGGAACACTTTACGGCCACAGTTTTGAACGGATTTTCACCAAATTTTCTGTACTTCCTCCTCCGTTATACTTCTCCCTCCGTTATACTTCCCCTCCTTTATACTTCCCGCTCTGTTATACTTCCCCACCGTTATACTTCCCCCTCCTGAAATTGAGGTTAAAAGTTGAAGTAATTTAGAATCAAAGAAGTGCCGTTTGGTATCCCGAAATCGTACAAAGATGTGCACATACGCACAAAATAATTAAGGAAGAAAAAAATAATAATTAGAACTTTTCAGTCCGAAGGAGGTGGCTTGGGCGGTGGGTAAAAGATATTAAAAGAATGAGAGCGTGAAGGACTGTTGGAAGAAGAGTCCGCGTTTGTTGGCAGTTGTGCGTTACTCGTATGAGGATGAAGGATCGCGATTAAAACTTCAAGAATAACATCAAAAATCACGGCCATAAAGAATTTTTTCAAAAAGGAAATTTTCCGAGCAAAATTGTCATGAACTTTTGGCGGGCGTTCTTCGCACTCTCAGTACTCATGAAGTAAGTGTTTTTTTTAAATTTTACAGTTTCTGAGAGGTCAATTTTTTTAAATGATTTAATGTGACCAAATAGAAACACCTATTAAAGAAGATAGCTTTGTTCCAACCGCTGTTTGAAACTGGTTTGAAACTCTTGGAGCATGCACTGAAGGATTTAGACGTCAAAACTGACGTAGGAATCGTTTGTCCGACTAATATGAAGTCAAATGACGTTCTTCTGCGCATGCTCCAATAGTTTTAAACCAGTTTCAAACTATGGAACGAAGATAATAATAAATACAAGTTTAAATATTTTAATCCGGCTAATCTTCTTTTCGTCCGGGTAATCCTGGCTTAGCAGTATGTAGCAGATTAAGTGGCCATCAATGGATTTTTGGGCATTTTCCTATGTTTTGCTACCAAGAACGACCCTGCATAGTTATTTCCTGTTGGCTAAAAATCACCTTCTTTACCCTTTAACTTCCTTAATCCTTATTGTGATACCCTCCACGTCGGGTTTTTGGAGAGGGGTCTTCCAGACCCCGTAGGATAAATTCGAATATGGATCTACACCGATCTCAACTTTGTCTGTGGTGCCGGCCGGCCGTCCGTAGCATTTTTTCCGGAACACTTTACGGCCACAGGTTTCAACCGATTTTCACCAAATTTTCACACCAAATTTTTTTTTTCTCAGTTCATCGGCGGCCCAGAAACCGTGTTTACTCGATTCTCGGGGGATTCATTGGTTTTTCGGCACTGAACCCACATATTTTTGCTCGATTTCCTCTGTTTTTCGGCACAAAAAACCCTTTTAACCAGATTGTAAGCAGTTTTCGGCATAAAAACCCAATGTGAACAGCATTTTTGATATTTTTCCTCCACTTTTAGACTTGAAAACCTCAATTTTACAACAATTTTTCTTGCTTTTCTAGGTTTTTGTAACCTGAAAACATTAACTTTACTAAACTTTTGCTAGTTTTTCTCGGTTTTTGGGGAAACCCAAATTATACTACATTTTAGCGATTTTCTTACAACAGTAGGGTAAAATTCGGTGTGTTTTCGCCCTTTCAGTGTGGCCTGGCTAAGCGAAAACTTTCATTTCTACCTTGATATCGAACAATATTTTCGAAAGGGATGAAAAATTGTTAGGTTCCCCTACTTAGGAAGTTCCTCCCGTGGCCTGCGTGACCAGGCGTCCCCAATTTCCTTATCACAACTTTTTTTTATACGAATTATGTCGGGAACAAATTATTCTAGACCTTTTTACACAAATAGCTTCGTTCCAACCGCAGTCTGAAACTCCTGGAGCATGCGCAGAAGGATTTGGACGGCCTATTTGATGTCTTTAACATCGTTTGTCAAATCTGAAGTCTTCTGACGTGAATCCTTCTGCGCATGCTCCGGTTTCGCTCTGTGGTTGGAACAAACCTATTATTACTTCAAATCATAATTCAAAAATAAGAAATCTGCAAAACTTCAATTTTACACCCATTGAACATGAAACGGCCAAAAAGTCCGAAACCCGGCCGTAAAGACGGAATCAGTCGTAAGCACGAGTGCGTGAAAAAATAATTAATGACCCTCTCCATTGTACCTACATAAAGAGTAATTATTTATTTGTATAGTTAAACAATAAAATACTAAACGTTTTTAAATGTTACTTCATTAAGAAAATAATAGGCCTTATGTGCATACAACTTTATAAATAAAGTGTTCCGGAAAAAAATGCTACGGCCGGCCGGCACCACAGACAAAGTTGAGATCGGTAAAGATCGATTTGACCCTACGGGGTCTGGAAGACCCTTCCCCAAAAACCCGACGTCGAGGGTATCACAATAACTTCTTTAAAGAAGTTAAAACGTTAATCCTCCCGAACGTTATAATTAGGTTTTTATCGAGAGCTCCTTCCTTGAAATTAGTTTTCTAAAAATTAGGTCTTTTCCTTTTTTTCCCCTTAAACAATTTTCTAAATTAAGATGAATTTATAATGTTCCGAAACTCGATTAATTAAAACCATTTTTTCCAGTCTGATATGTACCAATTTCGGAGAGAACGAAGAAATAACAACTACGCCGCCCCAACTACAACAGCAGAAACTACAACAATTAGTACCAACGGAACTGAAAGTAAGAATTTTTATTCAAGATGGTAAAAAAAAGATTTGAAACGCGTTGGTTTTTCGAAGGACGACCCTGGGATCGGGAGCTCCCGAGCTCCTCCCGCTGTCTGTCCTCCTGAGAGAATTCTTATTTTATTGGCGCAACTGGAACGTTTATTACTTTTATAACGCGTTTATTACTTAAATAATATTTTTATAAAATGTCTCTCTTTTATATAAAATGGAACCATTATTTTTTCTTCTCTCATTTTTTTATTTGAGAAATAAATTTTTGTATAAAAGTATTCCCTTTTTATCTTGCTCTTTATGAAGGTAGATTTTTTTTATAATATAATATTTTTTTGAGAGAAAATAAAAATGGGGAGAGCTCCTGGGTGGTTTTGCCATCCTAATCGGCCATAACTGAACGCGACTTCTTTTTTCTTTTTCTTCTTCTGAGTTTTTTTTCTTTCTTCTTTTTTGTATTTTATTTTTGTGCCGCTGGGTTCAAGGTTGTTGCGCCCAATTCTCGCTTTTGGAAGACGGAATCAATGGTTTCAAGTTCCCTCCTTTAAAAATGTGCCTACTATTGTATGTGAGAATTTTTTGAACTACCTTAAAGAAGTTATTGTGATACCCTCCACGTCGATTTTCGGCAAAGGGTCTTCCAGACCCCGGAGGGTCAAATTGATCAACTTTGTGGTTACGTCCGCCTGATGGTGCATGTATGGATTTTGTCAATTTTTTTAATATTTTGACAATTATTTAATTTAAATTTTTTAGCTATCTCATAGAGAAGTTATTGACTATTTTTTATTTTTGAGAAATAATTTTTTATTTTATTTTATGAACGCCTTGGAAATAAACAGAAAACCCTCCACAAACCGCATTCACACTTGAAATCAGTTCATGGGAGGCAAGAAATGGAGTGGAGCTCAATTTTCAACAAGTTATATCATTAAGCCTAGGGGTTGCTTTTTATTGCTTTATTGCTTTTTTTATTGCTGAAATTTTCATAATCAAAACAATAACGTCAAAGGTATTTCCTATAAGTAGGTCAAGTTTAGATTTTTTAATAATTTTTATTGCTTTTTTATTTGTCTCGTGTATAACCAAGGTGACTTTAACTTCACCGTTAGTCTGGAGGTCATAAATTTAATGGTGCTTTTGATTAAATTCATGAAAGTCAAGGTAGACGAGAAAGTGGAATTGCGTATGCAGTTTAATGAGCATCACTTTCCCGACTGCATTACGCTTTATCTGATTTAAAAAAAAAATGATAAAATATGCGATGTCTACAATTTTTGACCACTCATTTAAACGTCTTTCTCCCAGAAGAAAATCTCTCTTGAAGAAATCTTGATTGTAAGAAGAAGTTTTTTAGGTGCCAAGGAAGAAAACAACGCCTTCGCCCATCCAGGCCATAACAAATGGGGTAAAAAGCCCAAAAATATCCCCTACTCCCTACTATTAAAATAAAAAAAGGAAGTTAAAAAGTACAGGTTTGAAGAGCTTCAACGAAAACCTTCCTTAAAGAGAAGTAAAATATAGGAGGGGAAGTATATAGGAGGGAGAAGTACACGGAGGGAGAAGTATAAGGGAAGAATGTATAACGGAGGGGGATGTATAAGGGAGAGAAAATATAAGGAAGGGCGTGAAAGGGCGGTGAAAGAAGGGCGAGTATAACGGAGGGGAAGTATCAAGGAGGGGGTGTAACGGAGGGGGAAGTATTTTTTTTTTCGAGAAAATTTTCTAAGTTTTTTTGAAATTTTCCAACTTTTTTTTAATTTTCCAAATTTTGTTTTTTCCGAAAAATTTTCCGAGTTGTTTTTTTTTTTCGAAAAATTTTTAAATTTTTTTTTTTCAAAATTTGTTCTAATTTTTTTTATTTTCCGATTTTTTTTTTTCGAAAAATTTTAGTTTTTTTTTGAAATTTTTTTAGTTTTCTTTTTTAAATTTGAGCTTTTTTCCCGAAAAATTTTCTAAGTTCTTTTTTTATTTTTCAAAAATTTCGGAAGGTCAGCCAAAGACAATGCGGTTAAAATGTTTTCGCTATTAGAATCTTATAGGAAATCGCTTCACCTTTCCAACGGTGGCTGTAGAAGTAAAATTCATCAAATATTTAGGAAGATACGGCAGTTTTAAAATAAAGCGAATGGCAGAGTTAAGCGCGTCCTCTGAGGGGCTCATTTCCCGAAAGATGAAACTGCAAAAGCGGCAGATGATTCCCTCCTTGCTAGTTGCTACGTTTTCGTCGCCCTTCCCGCCGGGGACCGCACCTATTTCGTGAAGTGGGGTGATGCTGTGCTTTAGTGGGGGTTGCGTGGCTGCCCGAAGGTGGTGGTGGACCCTTGGTGGGGTGTTCTTCCTATTGCCACAACCTCTTCCCGTATTCGCCGACCAGGATAGTAACTTCTTTTAAGAGCTCCACTCTTTCATAGCACATTTTTCTTTTTTGGGTAGCACAAGTTTTCATCGAGGGGGGAAAAAAGCGGGGGTTCTCCCCTCATCACCCGCAATATTCAGGCGGACTCAAGGCGAACCCCCGCCACTACGGGAAAAGACGCCCGCTCTAATATCAAACATTACTTTCTAATTAACAAATTGATCACTTTTCAAATTAATAATTAATTAATTAAAAAGATGTTTTAAGAAAATTTTTGTCCCTATACAAATGGGGTTTCATAGATAGAAACCGAGAAAAATGCTCCGGGCGATTGTATATTCGGCAAATTTAATGGCTTTACCGGGATACAGACATGTAAATTCGGCCAACTTGTGGAACGGGTTTTTTGTAAATTCGGCCAACTTGTGGAACGGGTGTTTTTGTAAATTCGGCCAACTTGTGGAACGGGTGTTTTTGTAAATTCGGCCAACTTGTGTAACGAGTGTTTTTGTAAATTCGGCCAAGTTTTGTAAATTCGGCCAACTTGTGGAACGAGTGTTTTTGTAAATTCGGCCAATTTGTGGAATGAGTGTTTTTGTAAATTCAGCCAACTTGTGTAACGAGTGTTTTGTAAATTCGGCCAAGTTTTTGTAAATTCGGCCAACTTGTGGAACGAGTGTTTTGTAAATTCGGCCAATTTGTGGAACGGGTGTTTTTGTAAATTCGGCCAATTTGTGGACTTAGTTGATATGTAAATTCCGCCAATGTGTAAAATATTTACTACATAGTATAGGTATAAACTTTATCGATTTTGAATGCTAATTGGAATTAAAGAAAATTAAATACAAAAATTGTTATGAAAAGACATTTCAAAATAAGATTATTCAGTTAATTAATAAAAGTAAGTTAAGGGGCGATTGTATATTCGGCAAATTTAATGACTTTACCGGGATACAGACATGTAAATTCGGCCGACTTGTGGAACGAGTGTTTTTGTAAATTCGGCCAATTTTTGGAATTTGTTGATATGTAAATTCCGCCAATGCAAGCCTAAAACCAAAGTTTGGCCGAATTTACCAACTCGTCAAGGGTCAGATTGATAGGATTGGCCGAATTTACTACAGCCAAATGCTCCAAAATACTGCTCAGAGGAGTTTTTAAAAAAAGTTATTTATTTTTACATTTAAAAATAAAAACAAAACTCTTTTTTTTATTTAAAAACAAGTAGTGAGCTACTTTGAAATTATACAAATTTTTTTTTTGCAAAAAAAAAACTAAAATCATGAATTTTTAAGTTCGTGTTGACTGCTGTCTTCAAGTGTCTAAACAGGGGCAGTTGAATTTACGTTCGGAGGAACAATATTCTTCAAAAGATTATAGGAGAACTTGGTGATTTCTTCCATCTTTGCAGCAGTTTTAACCCTTCTGAAAGCAATCTTCTTGATTATCTGCAAGCCCCCTTCGTTGAATTCTCTCAGGCATGTCAAATACAGATTTTCAACATCTGCAAAGTCCATTCTTTTGATATTCTGAACTTTTCGGAACGTTTCTTCATGTTCTACCACCGCATCAAAGATTTTTTTCATCGCATTTTCATACTCGGACGTCCTAATCGTAAAATCGTTTAAATTTTCTGAATCACTAGCTCATTACTTTTATGCAGACTAGTTCGTAATCGCATTTTTTTCTAATTGTTTCATAAATTTGTTTTATTTCTCCCAAGATTTCTTGAAGGATTTTGATTTTAAGGATGAAAGGTCCTGTTTGAGCTTTTATTATATCGTAGGTCGAATTTTTGTAGTTTTTATACATTTTGAAAACGATTTTATTCAATTTGAAATTTTCGCAGATTTCGATTAATTCTCTGAAGTTGTCTGGGCAGGGGTTTCTGAATAAAAAATTGCAAGAAGATTCGTCTTGATAATTTTTGACGTTTGAGGTTTCTTCTTCGATTTCGGACCAGAACGTGATGAAGATTTTGAGATCTTTTTCGTAGAGAAGACTTTGAGAGTCGATGATCGAGGAGAGGGTTAAAAGATGGTTTTTCATTTGTTCTATTGTGGAATTGAGAATCTGGAAGGCGAGGTCGACTCTTCTCCCTTTCAGCGGGGCGTTTGGGTCAGGATATAAAGTTGATCTTCAGCTAAATACATCCCAGCAGTCTAAAACATAAAATGGGTTAAAATTAATCGACAAAAACGCCTAAAAATCTGGACAAAAGTTATTTCTTGTCAGAATGAGTGGAAAAACCCAAAAAGGGTGATTCTTAGGATTAAACACCGTAGCAAAACGGTTGGTTTTTGGCAGATAAACAAGGTAAAAACCTTGGAAATCCTGTAAAAAGGCTGTTTTTGGCAGAAACTAGGAAAAGACCAAAAAGGGTGATTCTTGTAATAAAAAATGAGTGAGACTGAGACCCGAAAATCCATTGAAGCGGGTGGTTTTTGGCAGATAGATCAGAAAAGCGCCTGAAAATCCAGTAATATGGTTGGTTTTTGGCAGATAAAACTGGTCAAAACCTTGGCAATCCTGTAAAAAGGCTGTTTTTAGCAGAAACCGTGGGAAAAGGCCAAAAAGGGTGATTCTTGTAATAAAACTGAGTGAGACTCACGAAAATCCAGTAAAACGGGTGGTTTTGGCAGATAGATCAGAAAAGCGCCTGGAAATCCAGTAAAACGGTTGGTTTTTGGCAGATAAAACTGGTCAAAACCTTGGAAATCCTGTAAAAAGGCTGTTTTTGGAAGACGCCGTGGGAAAAGGCCAAAAAAGGGTGATTAGGAGTTAGGAGAGTAGAAAAACAGCCAAAAATCCAGTAAAAAATTTGGTTTTTGGCAGATAAAACTAGTCAAAATCTTGGAAATCAGTAAAAAGGCTGTTTCTCGGCAGAAAAAAAAGGAAAAGGCAAAAAAAGGGTGATTCTTAAGAGTTTTTTAATTTATTTTATTTTTTTTTTTTTAGAAGAATAGGTTTAAACGATGAGCAAGAGGCCTCATTGGTTAATCCCATTCTTTTCTTTTCTGGACTAGCTTTATGGGCCATTAAGGGGGGGGAGGACCCAGGCGGGGCTCGCCATATTGCCGCGCCGTGGCGCCCTATCAGGGCCAACTCGAGTGGTCTAACCAATTTATCCGCGGATTTTGTGGAAGAATATTAATTTAACTTCCAAACATAAATCCCTCCACTGTAGAAAATCACCCAAAAATCCAATAGGAAAAAGGCCAAAAAAGGGTGATTCTTGTAATAAAAACTGTGGTGAAACTCCCGAAAAATCCATTGAAACGGGTGGTTTTTGGCAGATAGAACTCGCAGATAAAACTGGTCAAAACCTTGGAAATCCAGTAAAAGGCTGTTTCTCGGCAGAAAAAAAAAAAAGGAAAAGGCGAAAAAGGGTGATTCTTAAGAGTTAAGGGTGGTGGATTCTTAAGAGCTTAAGGGTGGTTCTTAAGAGAGAAGAAGAATAGGTTTAACCGATGAGCAAGAGGCCTTCTTCCTCATTGGTTCTACTCTGGACCATTAAGGGGGAGGACCCAGGCGGGGGCTCTCGCCATATTGCCGTGGCGCCTATCAGGGCCAACTCGAGTGGTCTAACCATTTATCCGCGGATTTTGTGGAAGAATATTTATTAACTTCCAAACAAAAATCCCTCCACTGTAAAAAAAACACCCAAAAATCCAAAACGGTTGGTTTTTGGCAGATTTAACTGGTAAACTTGGAAATCCTGTTAAAAGGCTGTTTTTGGCAGAAACCGTAGGAAAAGACCAAAAAAGGGTGATTCTTGTAATAAAAACTGTGGTGAACTCCCGAAAATCCATTGAAACGGTGGTTTTTGGCAGATAGATCAGAAAAGCGCCTTGAAATCCAGTAAAACGGTTGGTTTTGGCAGATAAAACTGGCCAAAACCTTGGCAATCCTGTAAAAAGGCTGTTTTTGGCAGAAACCGTGGGAAAAGGCCAAAAAAGGGTGATTCTTGTAATAAAAACTGTGAAAAAAATCCATTGAAACGGTGGTTTTTGGCAGATAAAACTGGTCAAAACCTTGGAAATCCTGTAAAAAGGCTGTTTTTGGCAGAAACCGTGGAAAAGGCCAAAAAAGGGTGATTTTAAAAAACTGTGGTGAAACTCCCGAAAATCCATTGAAATTGGTGGTTTTGGCAGATAGATCAGAAAATCCGAGTTCTTCACAGCAAAAAGATGATTTCTCATAAGAGACAAAAGCTGGGTGTTTTGGTGTCCCCTAGTAAGCGATTGAAAAAACTTACCACCATAAGGTAGAGACTCCATAAAAAACCGGCAGCTATGAAAACGGAAGAAATCAACCTTCTCGGCAGCACCATTTTAGTCGAAGTAAATCGTTTGAAGAAAAGTTTTGACTAAGTTTTATCGCCTGCAGTTTTGATATCTGAATCATGACTTATTCAGAAATATTTTTATCTAAATAACAATATATATTTAAGACTAAACAATGCTATAAACAAACAAATGTTTTGTTTTTCAGGTCCTCCAGTGGCTGAAGGGTTGACATTGCGTTCGGTACGTCCGAAATCTCGTTGCTTCACACCGGAAGTCGAAGGTGCTTGCTACACTTCTGATGATTGCTTCAGAAAAGGCGGACAAGGGACAGTCCCATGCCTTGGCGACGGCATTCCAATTCTTCAATGCTGCGCCTGTAAGTTTGAACGTTCTCATTTTATTTTTCATTATGTCATTCTAGTTATTTACACTTGCGGGGACGTTTCGTCGGAAAAAGTCACGTATTTCAGATCGCCGGATTATCCGAAGAAATCGGTCGGGTCGCTCGCCTGCGACTATGACCTCATCGTTCAAAGTACAACTTGCGCCATAAGGTATTTTAGATTTAGCGCTTCTAAATTTTAGAAAATTTTTTAGAGTCGACTACCTAAAAGTGAATTTGGCCAGAAAATTAGGAGGAGTTTGTGATATTGACCAAATGTTTATTCTTAATTCTGTCGATGGCCCCACTGCTGGTCAGTGCGGTCCACTGTCTGGTTATTCGAGTAAGTAACTGAACTTACATTTTTTGACAAAGCCAACATGATCTAGGGCTGAACAAGAAGTTACGCCATGTCAAAAATCGGTTTTAGTCAGTTTTTATCAAATATCTCGAAAACTATTAGATTTATCGCAAAACTACTAAGTATAAAAATAATCTTTATTAAATTTCCAACAAAAAGTAATTTATACATAACCTCGCTAAAGTTAACGGTTTCGGTGTTATGAACCTTTAAAAAATATTGTTTTGTTACATTTTGGACATTTCATCAAATATCTCGAAAACCACTGTTCCTAGCGAATAAAGACTAAGTACAAAATTGGTCTTTATGCAATTTTCTATAAAAAACACTTATACATTTTTTTGTAAAACAAATATTTAGGAGATATCGTCAAAAATGCAGTGTAGTTTAACCAAAATTAACAACTTTGAAGTTTCTGATAAAATGTAACTTTTTGATGAAAACTGAAAAACCCAAAACCGTCAACTTTAGCCCGGTTATGTACTTAACACTTTTTGTTGAAAATTTAATTTAGATTATTTTTGTACTTCATAGTATTTGCTCTACGCTCATAGTTTTCGAGATATTTAATAAAAACTGATAAAATCTTGACATCATTCAATATTGGCAGTCAAAAACTGAAAGGCCCTTTTTTCGCCTAATTTGAATTTTTCAATAGCAACCGTCGCGGTTAATCCTGGACAAGCGAAACCGGTGAAAATCGCACTTCTTATTCAAAACGAAGGCACCTACCATTGGGACATCAAAGTTACTCAGCTCGCTTGTAATCAAGTCCGACATTTCAAAAGTAAATGGTTAATTATAAATTTTTTAATTATTAAATTGAAGGACCTAAATCTTGCGGAGAAGTCAAAATGAGATTTTAGAAGAAGGCGCTTCTTTGGTTATTTTTATGAAGATAACAACGTCTGGAAGAATGACGGACCGAGACATACTTGGTGGTCATACCCAGAACCGATCTTCAACACTTTCTATTATGGTATTTATAAAAAAATTGATTTTTACTTATACATTTTTGTAGGGTCGACTAAACGTCATTTGGAGCAAGAAAGATTTGGGAAAGTTGCCAGAAGAAGAGTGGTTTCTGGAGCAGATGCTGCCATCGGGGAATTCCCATGGGTGGCAGCGATAGGTCTTGATCAAATGTTTTTTTGCGGCGGCGCTCTTATAACTGACAGCTTAGTTCTCACTGCTGCCCACTGTTTAATGGCGTATGATTGTTAGGAAATGAAGTTTTTTTAAAAATGATATTTGCAGTCGTGATACACCAATTGGATCTCTAGTCCTTCACTTGGGAGATTTGGATCTGACAAGCCCGAATGAGACAGAACATGTACTCAGAGGTGTCTCAAAAGTCATGTTCCATTCGCATTTTCATCCGTTTTTACTCGCCAATGATATAGCCCTTCTGCGACTCGATAAACCCGTTGAATTCTCCGATACGATTCAACCTGTTTGCTTACCTAGCCCAAGTAAAACAAAAAAATGAAACCTTTTTAATTTCTGCAGGAGATATATTTACAGGACAGAAGGGAACAGTGGTCGGATGGGGAGTGACGAGCTTCCCGATGGGCGAACCAAGTCCCATTCTTCAGAAGCTTGAAGTAGAAACTTTGTCCAACTTCCAATGTTCAAGAATGATCGAAGAACCTGTCACACTTGGAATGATATGCGCAGCTCCCACCAACTTACAAGGCACCTGTTTTGTAAGATTTCTTCTTTTTATAATCAATGACACTTTTCTTTCAAGGGGGACAGCGGAGGGCCATTGACTGCAGTTGGCAGCTCAGGGGTATATTTTAATCGGAGTCGTCAGTTTTGGAGTAACAGGTTGTGCAGTAATGCCTGCATTTCCTGATCTTTATACCCGAGTTAGTGAATACCTAAAATGGATTGATGTAAATGCCATCTAAATTATTTATAGGTAATAAAATTTTTTTTATCATCCTGCAGTGAAGTCTTTAAGTTACTGGATCTCTAATTTCACGGTTTATTTTTAGTCCTTTAAAATTATTTTTATACTTATTTCCCAAAAACGAACATGGAGGGTAATTCAATAACTTTGAAAGAAAAACTTAGTTTATAAATATAAATTTATTGTTAGTAATTCAAGAGACATTTTAAAAAATCACAGTCTTATGTTCAGAAATAGGAAAACAGTATGGAGAAGACATAATCACAGAATTAAAAATTAAGATAGAATAAAATTCTTAACAGTAAAATAGGGATGAAGAAACATTTTTGTAAGATATTAGTTGTTAACTTTAACTATAACTACCAGTATCTTTAAATAAAAAATAAAAACGAATCCACACTTCAAGGAAAAGCTAAATAAGTGGCACCAAGGCACAAAACTTATGAGGCAAGAAAACTTATAAATTAATCTCAATACTTTTAAAAACGTAAAAAATTCTATAAATAAGATTTAACAAAAAAGCTATGATAAATAAGGCACAGTAAAATTAGTAAAAACGCCAGCTAAGATTCGGCTGGAAAATAGAGAGGCTTATTTAGGACGGCGTCGTCAGCAAGGATGGTGAGCGATAGATTTTTATCCAACCAGGAAAAAGTTTTTGGCAAAAGAGTCTGAAAAAGTTTTTGGCAAAAGAGTCTGAAATATTATAAAAATAAATATAAACAATAAATAATAAACAGGGGCGTACAATGTGGATTTTCAGGGACAAACAGACCTAATTTTACCAGATTTTTGTATGTTTTCATAAATTTCGAACAAGACTCCAGAGATCTCCCTATTTTCTACGGTTTTAAGGGTAATCACCATTTTTTCTGAATTTGTGCGTGTTTCTGCTAATTTTTAGGTGGAAAACTCTGATTTTACTGGGATTTTTGGAGTTTTAGTAATCATGTGGCTATATTATTGGTCAAATCCCCCTCAATTTTTTAGCAAAAACCTACTTATTTTATTTCACAACTCTTCTCAAGTTGCCAACCCACATTCTAAATTGCAGTGCTTTCTTTTTCAACTAAGGAGACCCAGTTCTACCATATTTTGGAAGATTTCTTTAAGCCTAGTACACACTGACTCAAAAGAGTCGATTTATTTGCGTCTCGGGTGAATCCCGTTAGAGTTTTGGCTGTGCCTGACTCATGTAGCAGATGATGAAAAGAGCTAGATTTAACCAATGATAGAGGCCTTCATCCTCTTGGTAATCTACTCTATTACTTCTGGGCTTTTGGCAGTCACAAGGGGGAGGGGTGTTGGACCCAGGCGGGGGCTCTCGCCGTATTGCCGTGGCGCACTTTGAATCCCATCTCAGACTCATTTGCTATACATTGTGTCATGCGGGCTTGAATCTACACAAACTTCTTGAACTTTTGATTTCGTTCAACTAGGGGCCCTTATTTAAAAGAGGTTCGAATCGTCGAAATCGATGGAGGACATCATAAAGAGTGTATACAAGTCGACATAATGCGGTTCGCCATAATGCATTTGACCATAAAATAGCAGAAATCGCGAGTTACCGTTCACCATAAAAAAATCTGCATCTCAACATAAAGAAAATAGTCGAAAACGCTCACCATAATGTATTTGAACATAATAAATCTCACCATAAAGAAGAGATTCAACACTGGTCATTTCGACATATCGTTACAACATAATGCAGAAGAAACTTTTATTTTAAAGAACTTGTCGTTTCGCCATAAAACTGTTTCTGTCGTTTGGGCATAATACATCTCACTACAACACACCACGCACTGCTTGCTTTTCCTAGTTTATGGTGAGATGTATTGTGCCCAATCGACTGAAACAGTTTTATGGTGAAACAACAAGCTTAAAAAAAGGCTTTTATGGTGAGAAGCGTTATGGTGACTTGCACTTTTTTTTATGTCGACTTGCATTTATTGAAAAGTCATTTCTGCGGCGAACCGCATTATACACAAAATTTTTGGACTTTTAACAGCTGTATAATATTCAATTGCATTATGCCGAAATGCATTATGGTGAACTACAGATTTTTTATGTCGAAATGCAGTTTTTTTTGTTCAATGGTGGTATGTTGAACGGTGCTCTTCCCATCCTCAAGAAATTGTAGAAGCCTGAACCGTCATCCAATCTCAAAATGTCTTAAGAGATTTTTTTCTTATTTCCCGTCTTGTTTCCCGCAGAAATTGCCCTTTTGATTGTATTTTTCATGATCTTCTGGTAAAGAAACACCAATTTTACCAGGATTTTGATGTTTCTCCACAGCTATTGTTCAATAAAATCCTTCGTACGCCCCTCAATAAAACCTACCTGCTCATTTATTTGTTTCAAATCGTCAAGAATTCTGTCGACAAGATCATCTTGAATGAGAACTTGAAGCCAAGGGCCATGCGAAACAAACGGCTTATCAGTGTTGACAAACGTCCCAGTTACCGATTCAGCGACTAAAGTTATAGCCACAGAATCGACGGCAGATTTAAACGTAAAGTGTCGCCCATGTTTTATCCTTCCTCTACAATATTTAAGGTTAAATTAAGATTTTTTTAATATAAATTACCTGATTGCTAACGGCAAAAGACTTCCGGCTTCCATATTAAAAGTTAAATGAACTCCTTCCAAAACCTTAGTTTGTATCAGCTCGCTAGATTCAAGCTCTCCCAAGCCGAAAGCTCCTCTTCCACTAAAAATCAAGGTTATGAAGAAAAAAAAAAAAAAAAAAAAAAAAAAGAAAAAAAAAAAAAACATACTGAGTGAGAATGGGTTTTTATCTTCATCGTAGTATTTATTATTTAAAATCTCATCATTTCCTAAATGGGCGTCTCCAAGTCCACACGCTCCATTACCTAAAAAAATGTTAATTTTGCATCAATTTCATCGTTTTCATTGCATCATCCATTCATGAAGAAAATACAAACTTGAGTCTGTCCAGGAACAGTGGGCGGTGACTCCGCTTAAATTGGAGCCTTCGGAATCAATTCCTGATTCAATGACTTGAGCTGCGTTGGAATCCATTTCAAACATGGTTTCCGTCCTTCTCATATCAGTCACAAGCCATGCTCCACCACCTCCACCTCTGAATCAAATATTGTGATAAACATTTCAAAATAGATATTAAAAACCTTGGGATTTTTTTGAGGAAGTCTAACACTCCAAATCCATTCCATCTTTGAGCAGCTTTAAGCTCTTCTTTCGACACTCCGACAACCTGAAAAAGTACTAGTTTGAAGAGCTTCCAACGAAAACTTTCTTAAAGAGAAGTAAAATATAGGAGGGGGAAGTATAAAGGAGGGGAAGGTATAAGGGAGCGAAGTATAACGAAGGGGAAGTATAAAGGAGGGGGAAGTAGAAAGGAAGGGCTTCCTAATTCCAAATCGATTTCCAAAAGTTTTTTGGCTCCATTTCCATAAAATTTTCCGAGATTTTTTTTTTAATAATTTTACAAGTTTCTTGATAATTTGAAAAATTTTAGAAAATAAAAAGAACTTGGAATATTTTTAGGAAAAAAAAAAGCGCAAATTTAAGAAAGACAACTTTTTTTTTTCTTTCTGAAAAATTTCTATTTTTCTAATTATCAAGGTAGGAATAATGGGATTTTTGTCCAAGAGAGGTCCCTCTCGTAAGGCGTGGAAGTATGAAATTTCTCCCTACTAAAATGATAATTAATGTAAAAAAAATGATAATTTTTCAAAAATTCGTAAAAAATATTGGAGTAATTGGCGAAAATTTGGTGAAAATCGGACCAACGGTTGCCGCAGCGAATTTTTTAAAATTTCAAACTGACATATTTCCGCCATTTTTTCGAAATTCAAAAATCGCCCTCGTTACATTCTTGTTTACCAACTAAAGAAAATTTGGTGAAATTCGGTTGAAAACTGTAGCCGTAAAGTGTTCCGGACGGCCGGCCGGCACCACAGACAAAGTTGAGATCGGTAAAGATCAATATTCGAATAACCCTCTGGGGTCTGGAAGACCCTTCCCCAAAAACCGACATCGAGGGTATCACAATAACTTCTTTAAGGAAGTTAATTATAAAACTCCCACCTCCAATGATAATCTTGTATTACCTGGATGAAATCGACAGTTCCACATGGAGTAGCGACAGTTTCAAGTTGTGGATCAAGGGAAAGAAGCATGTGGCGCAAAAGAGAATCGCTGCCATCCAGCGCTTGGTGCCAAGAGATATGATCGCCGGCGCAGAAGCAATTTCCCGAATGGAAACATATTTGGCCAAAGACTGAAGAAGAGTAGCCGGCCACGTCGGCGGCGATGTTTCCTCTGGTTCTCTTTTAAGTCGAAAAGTCAACTCGAAACCAAAACCGCTCAGACCTTCCGGCTTTGAAGTCTCATGAACTCGACCGTCGCCATGTAAATCACTCAAACCAAAACTAAAAGACATTTTTTTTGTATAACTAAATATTACAAACCTTATGTAGTGCCAATGTGGCGGAATGTGAAGCTCAGGGTTACCAGGGTTTGAATACATGCTGATGTAATCTAAAGGATCTGGTCCACCGAACCTACATAAAAAGAAACATTATTATGAAATTATACTATTTTTGATTATGATTATAGAAATGATTATGAAAGTATTTACCCAGCCTAAAATTTTCCTAACTATACAGAGTGGTCCCAACTTGAGTGGACCAGCAACTTTAAGGCAAAGCAATTATTCCTAGAAAAGTACTTGTTAAGGTGGCCTTACACGATCGGTTTTTTCTTCGTTCCAAACCGTCGGGTAAAACGGACAGAAAATGGTGGGGGGAACTGCCGGTTTTAACTGACGAAAAGTTCACTCTTTTTTCATCGGTTTAAACCGTCGGGTAAAACGGATGGAAAGTGGTGGGAAAACTATCGATTTTGAATCGGCTTCTAAATCTCGTCGAGAAGACTTAGTACCTACATAAACATGGATCCACGGATTGCTATAGCGACGGTGCTTGCGGTAAAAAAATTAAAGTCAAAAAAAAGATCCAAGTGGGCCAAAGATTGGTTATTGAAAAGAGAGACATTTTCTCACATCAACCTCCTCAATGAACTAAAATTTGAGACGGCCGATTGGTACAATTATTTGAGGATGACGAGGAAACCTATTTGGAATTATATAATTTAGTAATAATATAATTATAATAATATTAATTATTAATTATTATAATAATTATAAGTACCTAATATAATAATAATATAATTTTAACTTTTCTAACTTTTTCAACTTTTTGTGTGTAATTCACATTTAATGTGAATGACAGAAATGTGAATTTAAAAATGTGGCCTTTAAATGCCTTTAAAGTGAATTTGAGTGAAGAAAAACAAAAAAAAACCGACGGGTTGGAAGGATGTGTACTTAGACGGTCCGTTCGGCCTGTCATCGTTCCAACCCGACGGGTTTATTTTCTGTTCAAGACAGATTTTTTATCCGCCGTTCTACCCGACGGGTTTCGCCCTTAGACGATCGGGTTTTCCGTCAGTTTGACCCGACGGTTTGACCCGTCGGGCCAAAACGGACGGAAAACCCGATCGTGTAAGGCCGGCTTTAGAAGAGCTTCCAACGAAAACACAATATAGGAGGGGGAAGCAATAAAGAGGGGAAGTATAACGAAGGAGAAGTATAAACGGGGGAAGTATAATGGAGAGGGGAGAATAACAGAGGGGGAAGTATAACGTAGGGGATGTACAACTGAAGGAGAAGTATAAAAGAGGGGGAAGTATAGTATAAGGGAGGGGGAAGTTTTTTTACGGAAAATTTTCCAAGTTTTTTTTTTTTGAAAAACTATCTAAGGTTTTTAAAATTTTCACATTTTTACAGTTTGAAACTGGTTGATAACTCCTAGATCATGAGCAGAAGGATTTGGACGTCAATTGTGACGTCGTTCAAATCGTTTGTCCGTCAAATCTGGGATTTGGACGTCAAGTTTGACGTCGTTCAATTCGTTTGTCAAATCTGAAGACATCTGACGTCAAATTAGAGGTGCAAATCCTTCTGCGCATTCTCCAGGAGTTTCAAACTGCTGGAACAAAGCTTATAAATGCTTTGATGTTAAGTTGGTAGTCCACTCTAGTTGGAACACCCTGTATAAACAAAAATTGGTCGGTGAAGTCAGAAAAACTCCTCTTTGAGGACGTTAAAAAAGTTATTTTTGTCTAACGAACGTTGAGGTAATGCGAATTTTACCAAAATTTGACGACTGCAGCCACTTGAAGGGGGTTCGGCTGCTCAGGATAAACACGACGGCAAGCAAGATAAAGAGCTTCCAGGCCCGGAGGAGTCGCCGGAAGAAGATCCAGCGTCCGATTTTCACCTGCCTCAACCATATTGACAAAAGGCCTAAAAATAGCAAAACTATATTAAAATAAAATCCACAAATCACAACACAATTTTCTTACTTCAAAAATTCGGGTTCTCACTTTTCTGCAGAATCCTTTGTTTCCCTAACTTGGGAGATCCGTCAACAAAATTATTTGAAAACCTCCCATTTATTTTCTCATCGACCTCAATATCGATCCGCTCACTTATTATGGCGGGAAAATTCAAATCTCTTTTTCATTTTTATTTTAAAATAAATTATTTATTTAATTTTATAGTCTAAAAACCACTCCTTTCAAAATAATTTTGGTAAAAAGTCCAATCAAATAAAATGGGACATTTTTTTGCATATTTATTAACTTTTTATTGGGCAAAAAGGCCAGAAATATACAAAATAAACTTTTGAAAATTAATTGAAAAAAATAATTGTTTTACATAAAATTTTTCTC
Organism: Orius insidiosus; assembly: GCA_014119065.1. Classification (NCBI taxonomy): domain Eukaryota; kingdom Metazoa; phylum Arthropoda; class Insecta; order Hemiptera; family Anthocoridae; genus Orius; species Orius insidiosus. The sequence goes on along the minus strand of JACGAQ010000624.1, from coordinate 32,366 downwards.
AAAAAATAAGAACAAACTTTGGATTTCTCTACTACAAGTCTTTCAAGGTCACATGATGTCTTTCAAGGTCACAGATGTGTTTAAATTCCAATTGAACAAAATAAAAAACAAAATGGAACATTTTTCACTGAGAAAATTTGTAACATAATTGAATAAAATTATTGATTTGAATAACTTTTTCATAAAAAGAGCCATTAAAAAAATTGAAAATGGTAGTTTTATTTGAATTCTTTGAGCTGTAATTTTCCATATTTTCATTTTCCTGGACCAATAGAAAGTTGTCAAGTCTTTCAAGGTCATATGATGTCTTTCAAGGTCACATGATACCTTTTGTCAATCAAACTTGAGAGAGTAAGAGATCATAAAATGATGGTCAATAAAATTTAGTTTCTGTTCCACCTCACAGTTTCATAGTTCATAAATTGTTCGGGTAAGTTGCATGAGTCGTGCATGTGAGCACTTATGACGTCATAAGGGCATTCGGTGCACATGAAGTTGACAAAGGTGTGATTGGCGAAGCAATCTCTTCTTTTATTATTTCCTTTAGTGTTTCTAAGAGAACTTTGGGTAAATTTAATTCGTTTAAATTTTCTTCTAAGATACCGGTGTCGCGGATGGATTTTTCTGCGAGGGATTTGAGCGAAAGCAATGGTGACATGACGTAATGGGTCTGCCTTAACGAAGCGGTCATTATGGGACCTGTGAGATTTTTGGATTGCATTTCTTTTATTTTGGCGATGACCATACCCTGAGAGATGAAGACGCATTTCTGATTGATGACCCTGTAGTCGCCGCTTCTTTCGTCTTCGAAGACCCAACAGTGGCGGTCCCAGGTGTCGATTTCGACCCAAGCAAGGGGAGGACGCAGCGGAAGAAGACCCTTTCGTTCAGATTCTTCAGCCAAAAGATGCAGATGTCCGAATCTGTCGAGTTGACGAAACGATAAAAACTTTTGTCGATTTTACGTGAGATCGGAGGATTATCCATGATTATAATGACAACTGCCGATATTTAGAGAATAGAAAGCATTCTGAGAATGAAGAAACTATTAAAATTCAATTAATGGTTTGAACGAAAAAATAAAAACAACTTTTAAGTTGCGTTTTGTTATCAAAAGACTTTTATCTGATATCAAATGCAATGTGAGGACTCTGTCGCCTCAAAGATAAGTACCATCTTGTTATGACGTCATTTTATGAAAACTGGTGAGTTACTTGAAAAAATTTTTTCAAACCGTAAAATTGCCGATTGCCCGGACTTTATTTGCGGATTTCCTCCGTTTTTCGGCCTGGAAATTCCAATTTTACTAAAATTTCCTTAAAGAAGTTATTGTGATACCCTCGATGTCGGGTTTTTGGGGAAGGGTCTTCCAGACCCCGGAGGGTCAAATCGAATATTGATCTTTACCGATCTCAACTTTGTCTGTGGTGCCGTCCGGCCGTCCATCCGTGGCATTTTTTCCGGAACACTTTACGGCCATAGTTTTCAACCGATTTTAACCAGATTTTCACCAAATTTTCTTTCTCCCCTCTGTTATACTTCCCCTCCGTATACTTCCCTCCGTTTACCCTTATACTTCCCCCTTCGTTATACTTCCCCCTCCGTTATACTTCCCCTACCTTATAATACCCCCTCCTTATACTTCCCCCTCCGTTATACTTCCCCCTCCATTATGATTCCCTTCCGTCATACTTCCCCTCCGTTATACTTCCTCTTCATTATACTTCCCCCCCGTTATACTTCCCTTCTTATACTTCACCCTCCGTTATACTTCCCTCTCCATTATACTTCCCCTCCTTATACCCCCCCCCTATACCCTCTCTTATACTTCACCCTCCGCTGTACTTCCCCCTCCTATATTTTGACTTCTCTTTAAGGAAGTTTTTATTGGAAGCTCCTCAAACAAGTTCTTTTATCAGGTTTCCTCGATCTTCTGGCTAAGAGATAAGTTCACCCGATTCTCCGTTTTTTTGGCTTGGAAACCCTCAACCTTTGGCCTTTTTACACTATTCATGAAGAGTTTTTACCTTTTCCCATTTTTCTACATTCCGCGGGCGACCCTAAGTCCTCCGTGAGGGCCCATTCCCAAGGGCTTTGACCCTTTATTTGACATTTTTCTCGTCCTCCAATGTAATTTTCCAACTTCCTCTGTTAAAAAATCAAGAACTTAGGGAGTTAGAAACTTAGTGAATGAATTTATCGACCACGTAAACTTGTAATAGTTTCCCTAAGTCTAGAGATACTTTGTTCAAAAAACGTATCTTCAAAGGACCCCTTGAAACCTCATACTTGCGGCAAAGTTCCATTAAATCCTTGATGATTAAGCTCCGGAATCCATTGATTAAATCAAACGAAACCGTACTTAGAAAAAAACGTGGTCGGAAGGAAGAACTCATTAATCTCGTTTCCAGTATTGGCCCTTAAAAACGGAAACCTCAAATTGAGGATTGATTGCCCAAAGGTAAACGGAAAATCCCCGCATAAAATAAATCACCATTTAATTGCTTCCCTTTTTCATTAACTTCCTCAAATAGAAGTTATTGTGATCTGAGGTACGGCATCTGGAAAAGGGTCTTCCAGACCCAGCAAAACAGTGATCTTTGCCGATCATGAGTTTGTCTGTGGTGCCGGCCGTCCGTCGCTTTCCGTCACGGCCGCAGTTTTCATCCGATTTTCACCAAATTTTTACAGGTTCTTTTGTTGCAGCTTAAAAAATGACGCTTTTTATTTTAGGTTGTAACATGACCAAACTCAAAATTTCACCATTTTCATATTTTGGACCTGTGGACACTGATTTTAGCAGATTAATGTTTATTTTCTAAGATTAAATAATGGTGTGCAGATTTTGAAAAATTTTCAGGCTTAATGACTTGTTGCTGTAGGAAAGACATGCGCGGCCCCCTTGATCTGATATTCGAGAAAACGGTCCATCCAGACTCCAGTCCTTCTCTAGATCTCGTCCGGATCCCATGTAAGTCCCAAACAAAAAGCATTTTGCGTAATTTTCAACCCTAAGAATTTTCAAAATTATTTTCCTTCTAATTCTGTACACCAAAAAAATTCTCCCAAACAAAATGTCTTAAAAATTAATTTTTTTGAATTTGATAGCAACAAAAGAAACGCAATGTTACCAACTCAATAAAAAAATATGAAAAAAACTTATATCTGGAATAACTTCACCCCATCGGAAACTTTTCGCCCCCCCCCCCCAAACAGGAAATAGGAAAAGTACAAAAGCCTCACAAACTCTGCGAATAAACTCATTTTTTAGCTCTCTCACAAAAAAAAATGTCGTACTACCCTTCGTAGATCTTCCAGATCCCAAGGGTCAACTTTGACTAGCGTCTCTCTGAGGCTCCTGCAGGCCGTAATGCCAGCTCCTGAAATAAATTTTTTTATAACTTTCTCTAAAAGAAGTATTGTATTACTTCAGGACATCCCCGAAAAATACAGTAGGGAGAAATATGGGGTGTTCTCGCTCGTTGCGTGTGGCCTGGTTAAGCTAAAAAATTCATTTTTTCTACCTTGACACTTTTCCCAAGATTCTAAATAAATTACAATCGTTCAATATAGGTATTCTAAAAACCAATCTATATATGAGGCGCTCCTGGTACGAAGGGCGAACTCGACAAAACGTAGTTTCGAGATATTCGCATTTTAAAGTTTTCTGTTAAGGGCGAACTCGTCAGAAAAGTCACTCTCTGGAATTTTCGTGGCGAGATTTTAGATTTTATAGAATCATAGAGGAAAGGGTTTTTTTAAAATTTTCGATATTTTTTCGATTATTAATTCACAAAATGAATAATATATTTTTATTTCGTGGCGGTGAGCTGTTGCAAGAGGAGTGGGGCTCCCGGAAAAGGAGTGGGGGTAGTGGACTAGGATACGAGTTCGCCCTTCGTACCCGCTCGGATATCGCAGTTAGAGCTTTGCCGCATATCGGTTTTTACGTATTTTAAAGGGGAAAAAAGGGCAAACTCAATATAAAAATTACATGGGTGTATTCTTCAAAAGGTCTAGAATCTGAAAATGAAAAAAAAAAATTGTCCGATGTCGAGTTCGCCCTTCGTACCCGGAGCGCCTCATATATATCTATAACTTTCTGTTGAAGAAGTTATTGTATTACCCTCCATGTCTTGTTTGTATTCGTTGTAATTGTGATACTCTTGAGAGATGGTTTTCGGGCAAGGGAGTTAGAGTCCCCCAAGATTAGTAAAGAGATATTTTTTTCCCATTTAGATATATTGAGTTAAGAATGGACTCTAAAGGGAATTTTTGTCTGATTTTAGGTTTTTAAAAACTTTCTCGAAGAGAAGTTATCGTGTTACCCAATATGTGTTTATCAGAAAGGTCATCCCCGAAAAAGTAGGGAGAAATTTGGGGTGTTCTCGCTCGTTCCGTGGCCTGGCTGGGCTAAAAATTTCATTTTTTCTACCTCGACACTTTCCCAAGTACTAAATTAATTACAATCGTTCAATCTATTCAAAAAACCAATCTTCTTTTACGATAGTTGCTTTGTAACATTAAAAAAGCCCTTACCAATTACATAAAATTTTCACACGGATTTTAAAATTAGATTTTAAACTCCCTTTAAAAAGGGCTGACGTTTAAAAAGACTACAAAAACCAGTGAAAGCCAACTTGAAAAACCCTTTTTAGATAATGGACGCCATAGTTTAGTGTTTGCTAAGCTACCGTTGAGTTTCATCCTTCATCCTCACTTCACAAATAGATCGTTTTACCTATTAAAATAAATAGCAGAGATTTTTTTATAACCAAATAATTTAAAAAATGAAGAGGAATAGGTATAGAAATTTCATAAATAAAATATTGATAAGGTTTCAAAGTATATAATTAATTTAGTTTGTAGACATACCGTTTGCATTGGTAATTCATTTCCCAATTAATTATTAAAGCCCTCAATATGAACACAAAATAAATAATAAATAATAGTCGCAATACTTCATCATGGGTGGATTTATGAGGGGAAAACTCCAAAAAATCCATTAAAAAGTACTGGTTTGAAGAGCTTCCAACGAAAACTTCCTTAAAGAGAAGTAACAATATAGGAAGGGGAAGTATATGGGAAGGGGAAGTATAGGAGGGGAAGTATAACGGAGGGGAAGTAAAACGAAGGGAAGTAAAACGGTGGGGGAAGTATATGGGAGAGAAGTATAACGGAGGGGGAAGTATAAGGGAACAAAGTAAAACGAAGGGAAGGAAGAATAAAGGAGGGGGAAGTATAAAAGAGGGGAAGAATAAGAAAGGGGGAAGTTTTTATATTTTTTCGAAAATTTTCATATTTTTTTTTTGTCAAAAATTTTCTAAGTTTTTTTTTCGAATAATTTTTAAGTTTTTTTTCCAAAATTTTTTTAAGTGTCAAGGTAGAAATAATGGGCTCTTTAGCCTAGGGATGTGCCTCTAGTAATGGGTAGAAGTATGGTCTGGAAGACCCTTCCCCAAAACCCGACTTGGAGGGTATCACAATAACTTGTTTAAGGAAGTTAAAAATCAAGATAAACTACTAAAATCATTAAAAAATACGGTTTTTCTGTCAAAAGCCTAGGAAAACTCCTAAAGTTCTGTAAAATTGGGGGGAAAACTGAAATCCTGTAGAAAAGTTTTTTTTTGGTGAAAACGGCCAGGCTCCTCTCAAAACGTGGGAAACATCTCGTTTTTTGAAGACTGAAAAATTTAACTAGGTAAAAACGCTTTTCCTTCTGTTTCCAACGAGAAAAACGCCTAAAAATGACCATAAATGGAGATTTGGTGTTTTTGGTGTTTGAACTTTGTGGTGCATGCCATATCGAGAATCCGCCATTTTCTGTGTCTTTGATTCGATCGGTTCTGTATATCAAAGGTTTCCATAGCGAAGGTAAAACTTCAAAGAGAATCGAAGTATACTTCGAAAAGTACTTTCCAATAATTTACGACCTTTAACCTTTCCTTAAGATGAATAAACCATTTAAAAACTCAAGGGAATAAAAACCGAGTTTCTAAAATATTAATGAAAACAGGATCGATATCATCAATTATTTATAGTTCTTTTTAATCCTTCAAGAAGTCGAGAAGGGAAAAAGGCTTCATTTAATTGTATTTTATGAAACCTTGTGAAGTATACTTGAAAATCTTAAGAGAGTTAAAAGGTACGAAAATGACGTCAAAGGATATAAGGTGTTTTGAGGGTTGCCAAGGAGCTTACAAAGAATAAAACCTTTCCTATTTCTTCGGTTGTAAAAGCTTCGGTGAAATGACTTTTTTGTTCTTGTGAGGATAAAAAAAATAGCCTTATCCTCTAAAAATGAAATCTAATAATTCTTTGAAATGAAGGTTCAATCCTTCAATTTTTAGTATCATTTTGATACTCTTTTTTACGATTTTAACACAATTTTGTGCTTGATGATTCGATGAAATATGAAATCATTCCTGAAATGGACATGAAAGATATTCACGCCTGTATGATTCATAGCTGAGAAAGGGTTTTGTAAAAAGGTGAATTGGACAAAATGGTTTTCCGTTGTTTCCTTCTGTTAACCTCCGGGGGGTATCGAGGTTTAAGTGCTTTTACGAAAGCGTTATTTCCTTCACGAAAACTTAGAAAATTAGACAATTGGAGGGGGAAGTATAACGGAGGGGAAGTATAATGGAGGGGACGTGCAAGGGAGGGGGAAGTATAAGGGAGGAGAAGTATAACAGAGGGGGAATTTTTTTTTTCGAAAAATTTTCCAAGTTTTTTTTTTTCGAAAAATTTTCCAAGTTTGTTTTTGAAAAATTTTCCGGGCTTTCTTTTTTAAATTTGCGCTTTTTTTTTTTCTGAAAAATTTTCCAAGATCTTTTTCGAAAATTTTTTTAAGTGTCAAGGTAGAAATAATGAGCTCTTTGGCCTAGGGATGTGCCTCTCGAAACGGGTAGAAGTATGAAATTTATCCCTACTAAAAAAAAAAAAAATAATAATTAATTAAAAAGTGGCAATTTTTTCACCAAAAATTCATCAAAATATAAGGAGTAATTGGTGAAAATTTGGTGAAAATCGGATTAACGGTTCGTCCGCAGCGAATTTTTAAAATTTCAAACAGACATATGTCCGCCATTTTTTCAAAATTCAAAATCGCCCACGTTACATTCTTCTTCGGTGAAAATCGGATAAAACTGTGGCCGTAAAGTGATCCGGAAAAATGCTACGGACGGCCGGACGGCCGACCGGCACCACAGACAAAGTTCAGATCGAGGGCATCACAATAACTTCTTTAAGGAAGTTAAAAAATTTAACTTCGGACTTCAAAGTCGGACTTTAAGGGTATTCCAGAAGTTACGAGAGGGACATCCCTTGGGCAAAAAGCCCATTATTTCTACCTTGATACTTAGAAAAAAAAATTTTTATGCTTGAAATTATTCTTCCCCTCCTTTGTTTTCCCCCCTTATACTTCCCCCTCCTTAATCTTCTCCTCCGTTATACTTCCCCCTCCTATTGTTCTTCTCTTTAAGGATGTTTTCATTGGAAGCTCTTCATATTAGTACTTTATAGTGTTAGAGAAACCATAATTTGAACAGAATTTTGCGTGCTTCAGACTTATTGTGTTTGAAAATTAAAAATTCCCAAAATTGCCCATTAAAAAGACATAAGTCCATTCATAAGCGCGTAATCCTAGTTTCTCATTAGACAATCAATAACGGGCTTCATTATAGTTCAGTGATAGGTTAATTGCCTAGTTCGAAACGTAGCTATAAGCTCCGGGTTCCACCGAAATTGACGGTAAGATTGCCCAGAGGGATTTTAATGACGTTCCCAAGTTTACGCTCAAGTACGGGTTTCACGTTACAACTTGCCAAGTGGAAAGACCGCCTACTACGAACTTCAGACCCAAAGTGCTTTCCGCATCCTCTTCCGAAGGCGTTCACTCGAAAATTTTAACTCAAACGAAACTCGGTGTGTAACTTTTTAATTTAAAATAAAAATCAACTTTTTACATTTTTTGACTAATGTAAAGATTTTAATAACGTAAATGTTGATTCCAATTTCGTATACGGGCTCTATTGGAGATGAAGGCAATTGTAGATGGAAAGGCGGAAATGAAAAAGGCGAAAAAGAAAAGGATATCCCTAAGAAAGAAGAATCCGATTAATTAACAAGGTAGCTCTTTCTTCATTGCCAAGAAATCCTTTCAGGTTCATTCAATTCGCGCTAAAGAAATTCCCCCAATTTAAAAATCTCATTATTTTATTTAATAATGACCCATCATTCTCAAAAATTACGTCTCTGTATATACTATATCGATTTATGCCCTCATTTTAACAACCTTTCGAGTTTAAGTCCCTAGAGAGGAATAAACGAAAGTTTATTGAAAAGTTGGGGGCGATAAAAACTTCAGAAAGTGAACTTTTAGTTAGAAAAATGAAGTGGGCGATTATTCATTTATATTGAAAAGAATGTTAAAATATTAATTCATTTTATTGTAACAGTTAATACATAATTGGAATAATTTCATGGATAAACTTTGAGCATAAATCAGTCTTATCTGTGCGAAAGATATAGTTCGGACTTAATGGCCTATGGCAAAACAAGTTTCGATTTATTTGGGAGGATAGTTAAACTACTTAATTAACTGATGTTATTTTCTATTGGAAGGAAAGCCATAAATAAGTTAGAATAAGTTGTTTTTCTAAGATTTAGCGCTTGTTTTAGGCTTCTTCTAAAGGTAAACAAGGGTTTTAACTTTCTCAGTTGTAGTGAAACCCTCCATGTTCTAAAAAGTCTATAACAAATTGTTCTGTTTATACCGTGCGTAAAAAAAAGTTTAATCTGAACAAAGTGAAGTTTTCAAGGAAGGAGTTAAAAACAAATAAAGCAACAATACAAAAGGGTGGCTGAAAAATTCTCGCTAGTCTCTTTTGTTTCCTTACTTTTCCTAATTAAAAAAGGGAGTTTCTCAATGTTGAACTTGTCGAATGTTTAAATATTTTGTCAAGAAAAAATATTTGAAAAAGTTTGCCTCCATTTTAAAATTTCGGGTTTACCCATAAATAAAAATTTTTGTTCCAAAAAAAAGGCCTAGGTATAACAAAATATAAGTCTCTTTGATTATCGAGGCGTTTGAGATACTAAACCAACATGACCGTCAGGTCTTGCGGGCTTAGTGTGACAAACGTAAAGAGGATAGAATATTATGAAGGAGATATATGAAGCGCTCCCGAGCTCCCGTTTCAAAGCTCCCCTTGGCGGCGTCACAAAATGCTTGTTTACAGGTGTGTAATATATTAATCGGTGATTAATTAAGTTAAATACAATTATTGAAATGATTGGAAGAATGTGAAATGAAAATATGGTCTGAAATAAAATGAAAATATGTGGAGAAGTAACAATATACAAAGGAGGGGGAAGTATAAGGAAAGTAAAAGGGAGGAGGAAGTTTTTTTTTCCAAAAAATTTTCTAAGTAGGTATCAAGATAGTGGATTTTTGCCCAAGAGAGGTCCCTCTCGTAAGGCGTGGAAGTATGAAATTTCTCCCTACTAAATGATAATTAATGATGAGTATTTTTTTCCTCTGCCGTGAATGATATGAGATGTAGATTTTTTCAGGTTTTCGGCAATTGCCGAAAACCTGAAAAATCTACATCTCATGATAATTAATGTTTAAAAAAATGGTAGTATTTTTACCCCAAAAATTCTTAAAAAATATAAGGAGTAATTGGTGAAAATTTGGTGAAAATCGGACTAACGGTTCGGCCGCAGCGAATTTTTTAAAATTTCAAACGGACATATCTCCGCCATCTTTTCGAAATTCAAAAATCGCACTCGTTAGTTTCTTGTTCACCGACTAACGAATATTTGGTGAAAATCGGCTGAAAACTGTGGCTGTATAGTGTTTCGGAAAATGCTACGGCCGGCCGCACCACAGACAAATTGAGATCGGTAAAGATCATATTAGAAGTGACCCTCCGGGGTCTGGAAGACCCTTCCTCAAAACCCGACGTCGAGGGTATCACAATAACTTCTTTAAGGAAGTTAACAAAGTCTCTTTGATTATCGAGGCGTTTGAGATTCTAAACCAACATGACCGTCGGTATTGCGGGCTTAGTATGATAAACTAGAATATTATGAAGGAGACATGAAGCGCGCCCGTGCTCCCGTTTTCAAAGCTCCCTTTGGCGGCGTCACAAAATGCTTGTTTACAGGTGTGTATATATTAATCAGTGATTAATTAAGTTAAAATACAGTTATGAGAATGATTGGAAGACTGTGAAATGAAAATATGGTCGAAACGTCACTTTTAATCCTTTTCTCATTACACTTTTTTTTGGGAAATTGAAATTATCATATGTTAGAAATACATACGAGTATTTACTCGTATTTTTATGGGTTTAGATTTTTTATTGCATGGTGAAGTGAAAATGTTGAGACGTGGGGGTGTTATTTTCGTGTCGCTTTCAAGCTTTGTTTAAGGTCGACGCCAATTTTGAAACAATTTTTTTATCGCCGTGAACTTGTTTGGTGATCAAAGTGTTGAGATGGGGGAAAAGGGTTTTTAAAAAGGAGACTATCTCGGCGAGATCGACGTCCTCCTCTGTCTCGCCGAAATGGAACCAGACTTCTTTCAAGCATTCGTCCATTAGTTTCCGCGTTGGGTTCGATTTCGTCGGGCTAGAAGTTCTTAAATATTCTTTTTTGACGTGTAAATTACGAGAGGGTACGTTATCGACGTCGTCAAGCCCGTTATTTTGGACCAAAAAGGCCTTTCTAAAACTTGCCTGCATTTCAAACGTTTTTCCACAACCGGATCTTCAGAAGTCTTTAACATTTTCATCTCTTTTTCGAGCTTTTCGACCTCCTTTTTCTGAGAAGCGACCGTCTTTAAAACGTTTTGGAGTATCCTTAAAAATCTTCGATTCGCCTCAGTGTCAGAACCGGAACACTCGTCACATCTCCAATTCTGACGCTCGTGCTTCTTGAATTTTTCCCGGGCGCAACTCCTGTGGACCATTTTACCGCAATCCCACCGCAGACTAACAGCTTTTCCATGTCCTCTATCCCATCCTCGCAAATCGAACACTTCATCGTATCCATCGTTTTAAAAAAGAAACGGAATAAAATTTTTGTGATGTTAAGTTTTTGTGATTTTTTTAGAACATACGAAATTTTGATATTTAAAACCCACAAAGGTCAAATATAACTTTTTATTTTTAAGCTATCTAGACACAATTATTTGTAAAAGTTGAATATTGAAATCCGTTCTTTGAAATGGAAGTTTTAATCCGACATTATAGCCCGCGTTAAAAAAAAAACTTTCTTTTTCTCTCTCCAAGGTAAAATTGTTTCATATCACGAGGGGTTAATATTGTTGAACGAGCTTTCCTTGCGAGAGGAAAAAATTAACCCTAGTGTTCCCAAGAAGGGGTTTATCTCGCTACAGGGAAAACGGCGGAGAACGCCCCAACTGAAGAAAACTTATGGAAAACACCATCTTCTTATGGAAAACACCATTTTCTTATGGTAACACCATTTTCTTATAGAAAACACCAATTCTTGTAGAAAACACCATTTTCTTATGGAAAACACCATTTCTTATGGAAAACACTTTTTCACACTGGAAAACTTTTCTTTAATTAAAAAAAAAAGGGTTTTCCGCGCAAAAAATCTATGAAAACGCTCCAAAATCTTTGAAAATGGTGTTTTCCATTTTCTTATGGAAAACACCATTTCTTATGGAAAACACTTTTTCACACTGGAAAACTTTTCTTTAATTAAAAAAAAAAGGGTTTTCCGCGCAAAAAATCTATGAAAACGCTCCAAAATCTTTGAAAATGGTGTTTTCCATAAGAAAATGGTGTTTTCAATAAGAAAATTGTGTTTTCCATAAGAAATTGTGTTTTCCATAAGAAAATGGCGTTTTCCATAAGAAAATGGGTTTTCCATAAGAAGATGGCGTTTTCCATAAGAAAATGACGTTTTCCATAAGAAAATGGCGTTTTCCATAAGAAGATGGTGTTTTCCATAAGAAGATGGTGTTTTCCATAAAAATGGTGTTTTCCATGAAGATTGTTTTCCATAAGAAGATGGTGTTTTCCATAAGAAGATGGTGTTTTCCATAAGAAAATGGCGTTTTCCATAAGAAAATTGCGTTTTCCATAAGAAAATGGCGTTTTCCATAAGAAAATGGCGTTTTCCATAAGAAAATGCGTTTTCCATAAGAAAATGGCGTTTTCCATAAGAAATGGCGTTTTCCATAAGAAATGGCGTTTTCCATAAGAAGATGGTTTTCCATAAGAGATGGTGTTTTCCATTAAAAAAATGGTGTTTTCCATAAAAAATGGTGTTTTCTATAAGAAAATGGTGTTTCCATAAGAAAATGGGTTTTACATAAGAAGATGGTGTTTTCCATAAGAAATGGTGTTTTCCATAAAGATGATGTTTTCCATAAGAAGATGGTGTTTTCCATAAGAAGATGGTGTTTTCCATAAGAAGATGGTGTTTTCCATATGAAATGGTGTTTTCCATATGAAGATTATGTTTTCCATAAGAAATGGTGTTTTGCATAAGAAAATGGTTTTTTCCATAAGAAAATGGTGTTTTCCATAAGAAAACCAAAAAAAAAACGCCGAGTTCTTGGATTTAAATAAGAGTACTTATTTAAATTGTAATGATATTCTCACGATATGAATAAATTGAATATAAATTTTAATAGTTTCCATTACAAAAGGAGGGTTTTCGCCAAGTCGTCACATTTTCAAATTCATACTGGAAAGTATAGAACGTTCTGTTTTCGACTTCGTTGTCCCCTCATAAATACAAGATGAAGTCGCCTTTTTGTATCACCTCCACATTTTGGCAAAGCTGCAAATACCGCAAACATTGATAATAAAATAGAAAATTATTTATTATCTTTACTGTCGACGACGGAAGTTTGATTCAAAACAAAGTAAAACCTTTAAAGGATGAGGTTGAAAATTATTTCAGCAGAGTTGTTCGGAAACTTTGATAACACCCGCACAAATCCCTTTATATACGAGGGTTCAAATTTTCACAAATGGTCAACTCCTGAAATATTGAAAATTTTGTTTATTTTATAAATAGAGACAAGAAGGAGAAAATTCCGGAGTAAACCCTAAATTCCATTCCGCAGACATTGAAATATTTGGAGCTCCACCAAAGCTCTTGATTTAGAGGTCGCGTTTTTAGTGAAGAGGAGGAAAAAAAGAGTTAATTTTCGCATGGGAAGATTAAAATTATTAATCCCCCTCGACGGTATTTCAAAACAAAATTTTAGTTAAATTTTATGCACGAAAAATAATCTCTACTACCAGAGAGATGGATGATAAACAACTTTTTTAAGCATTATTATCCATTAGCAAAATTAATAAACTTGGAGGGTGTCACAATACCTTCTTTTGAGAACTCTTTTTAAAAGAGAGTTATTGTGATACGTCGGGTTTTTGGTAAAGGGTTTTAGGAGGTTAAAATCGAATATTGATCTTAACCGATCTCAACTTTGTCTGTGGTGCCGGCCGGCCGTAGCATTTTTTCCAGAAACTTTACGGCCACAGTTTTCAACCGATTTTCACCACATTTTCACCAAATTTTCTTTAGTCGGTGAACAAAAACTAACGAGGGCGATTTTTGAATTTCGAAAAAAAAAAATGGCGTAGATATGTCTGTTTGAAATTTTAAAAAATTCGCTGCGGCGGAACCGTTAGTCCGATTTTCACCGAATTTTCACCAATTACTCCTATGTTTTTTAAGAATTTTTGGTGTAAAAAAATTATCATTTGTTAACATTAATTATATTTTAGTAGGGAGAAATTTCATACTTCCACGCCTAAGAGAGGGACCTCTCTAGGCCAAATATCCCATTATTTCTACCTTGATACATAGAAAAATTTTCGACAAAAAGAAACTTGAAAATTTTTCGAAAAAAAAAAACCTCGAAAATTTTTTGACAAAAAAACCTAGAAAATTTTTGAAAAAAAAACTTAGAACCAAAAAAACGTCTCCCTCCGTTATACTTCCCCCTCCTTATACTTCCCCTCCGTTATACTTCCCCTCCTAAATTTTTACTCCTCTTTAAGGGAGTTTTGTTGGAAGCTCTTTTTGAAGAGCTTAAAAAAACAAGTACTTTTTTATGACTACTAATATTTTCTAAAAAGCAACCACTATAATGTAATGTGAACAGTAAAAGAGACGTGAATCCTTCGGGAATGGAACCAAGATTTCCTGGAATGCGTCCAGGACGAAAACCATACAGGACACGACTTCTGGGATTTCCTACTCGGAAGGACTTAGATTTTTTTTCACATTTTCCATTTCTCATTTTTATACTTATAAAATCAGTATTTTTTGGTGAGGAAATTATTTTTTAAAGCTGGGCGAAGACTTTAAATTTTTCTTAAAATTTTTTTCGATGGTTGGATTGCTCAACTTTGAGGAAGTTTCCGTCGGAGTAGACCTATTTTTTAGGAGGGTGCTTAATGGAATCTAAAATATAGGTAAAGTAAATAATGCACTACGTTTATAAGTAGGATAACTTTAGTAAATATTTACTCTCCAGCTTTCCGAGCGAGGCAGAATAACTGAGTATCTACGACGTTGGGGTAACGGGTCGTTAAGTTTTCCCTTCGGGTCGATAAAATCAACTTCAGATTTTCCCCTTTTCCGCCTGGAATTCCCTTCGGGGAAACACACATCCGGATGAGGTCGAACCTTTGAAATATTTGCGTTGGTACCAATTGTCAGGGTGACGTTTGAACGTTTTCCCTCTTGACGACCCCTCATCACTCTTCTGTTAATTAAGGGCTGTGTACTCCTGGCTCGGGGATTCATTACGGCTTGTGTTTAACCTTTCTCTTAAAAAACACAATTAATCTTTTATTTTTAAATTCACAACATTAAAATGAGTCTTTTCCAATTAGTGAGTTAGGCTTGACATGCATGCCCGAATAGGCGGGATGGATTCATTATAAACAAAGGTAAAATATCGTTTCTGAAATTAGTGTCACATCGGAATTTTCAAATAAATTTTATTTGAATGAAAATGTTTAAAAAATTTAAAAATTACCTATAAACATATTTTACTAGGTTAATAAAAAACCAATTTTGTTTTGAACGTAGAAAAGGGAGGCTTTCGTTATATAAGCCTTAAAAGCAAATTTCCCAGGTTGTCCCCTTAAATTCTCAATATTGGCTCCCTCCTCGTCTAATTTAAAACCATAAACGCCTCCGCCAATCGATTTTTTTATACCTTCTTTTTTAAAAAAGAGACATGTTTGGAATAACTTTCAACAGGTCCAAATTTAGACCGGTGGCCCTCAGTGACCCAACATTGAAATCAGTGATCGATACGGTCTAATTTAAAGTCAAAAGGGAATGGAGAGTTTTAACCTCACTTTTTTTCCCCCTTCGTTTTGCATAGTAATATTTACCAAAGAAAAGGTTTCATCCACCACATAGAGCGCTAGTGGTGGATCTACACGTTAACGGGTATCCCCTGATCAGGGTATGTCTGCTTGAGTGGAGTTTATCTCCAAGTTTTTTGGCCAGAGAAACAATATTAAATGTAAAGCCCCTTTATATTTATATTTATTTTTTCCTGAAATAATGTATGTCCGTCACCCTGTATGTCACATTAAAGTAGGTACTAGTTTGAAGAGCTTCCAACGAAAACTTCCGAAGTAAAAAATAAAGGAGGTGACGTATAACGGGGGGGAAGTATAGGAAGGGGAAGTGTAACGGAGGGAAAGTGTAAGGGAGGGGAAGTATAACGGAGGGGGAAGTATAAGAAGTATAGAGAAGGGAGGGGAAGTTTTTTTGTTCTAAGTTTTTTTTTCAAAATTTTTTTAAGTTTTTACAAAAATTTTAAATTTTTTTTTTCGAAAAATTTTCTAAATTTTCTTGGAAATTTTTATCGTTCTTTTATCGGTTTTCGGGAGTTTAACATCTTGTAACAGGGTTTTGGGCTTTTTTTTTTGTGATGTACATACTTTTTATCGGGTGTTTAGGCGTTTAACATCTTTTAGCAGGGTTTTGGGTCATATCCTTCGATTTTGTGATGAATGAACATCCGTTTTATCGGTTTTGGGAGTTTAACATCTTTTAACGGGTTTTGGGTCTTTCCTTCAATTTTGTGACGTAGAACATCCTTTTTATCGGGTGTTTAGCGTTTAACATCTTTTAACTGGGTTTGGGTCATATCCTTCGACTTTTGATGATGAACATCCGTTTTATCGGTTTTCGGGAGTTTAACATCTTTAACGGTTTTGGGTGTTTTCCTTCGATTTTGTGATGAAACATCCTATTTATCGGGTGTTTAGGCGTTTAAAATCTTTTAACAGGGTTTTGGGTCAATCCTTCGATTTTGTGATGAATGAACATCCTTTTATCAGTAGTTCGGACATTAACCAGTGGTCTGTTCCTTCGATTTTTGTGATGTAAAAACATCCTTTTTATCGGGTGTTGGGAGTTTAACATCTTTTTAACGGGTTTTAGGTCTTTTCCTTCGATTTCTGATGTAGAAACTCCTTTTTATCGGGTGTTTAGGCTTTAACATCGTTTAAACAGGGTTTTGGGTCATATCCTTAGATTTTGTGATGATGAACATCCGTTTTTATCGGGTTTTCGGGAGTTTAAAATCTTTTAACGGGTTTTGGGTCTTTTCCTTCGATTTTCTGATGTAGAAACATCCTTTTGATCGGGTGTTTAGGCGTTTACATCTTTTAACAGGGTTTTGGGTCATATCCTTAGATTTTGTGATGAATGAACATCCGTTTTATCGGGTTTTCGGGAGTTTAACATCTTTAACGGGTTTGGGTCTTTTCTTCGATTTTCTGATGTAGAAACATCCTTTTTATCGGGTGTTTAGGCGTTTAACATCTTTAACAGGGTTTTGGGTCATATCCTTAGATTTTGTGATGAATGAACATCCGTTTTATCGGTTTTCGGGAGTTAACATCTTTTAACGGGTTTTGGGTCTTTTCCTTCGATTTTCTGATGTAGAAACATCCTTTTTATATAACTTCATTAAGAAGTTAAAAACGAATGAAGCCAACCGATTCCCCGTAAAATTCAAAGGGGGTATACTTTTAAAATTTTTTCGTCTCGCCAAAAATCTTATCGAGATATAAACGCCTGGTTTACACTAGCATACTCTAGATTCCCACATTTAACAGGAACGGCTGGCTACGCGTTTACGTGTAGTGTTGAGGAAAGGTTTTGCCATCAACCACTAGGACCTAGTTTACACACGTTAACGTGATTAAATCTCTTATCGATGGCAGGAAAGAAGGTTTTATAAAACGTAGAGGTTTCTTCTACAAGAAGGGGGAAAATATATTAAAATATTGGAAAGAGTCTTTTACATTGATAAAAAACTATTTAAAAAGAAAAAGGATATTCTCTGCATTGCTTTTGTCATGATGTCATGATTTTAATCCTTGATATTGTCGTATAACAAAGATAAGCTGAGCTCCATTTATTTGATTAAAAATTTCCTTTTCGATAACTTCTCTCGACGTTTCTCCCAGACAAAAAAACATCCGGTCAAAGGAAGAAAACGAAGAAACTACGCCACAATTTCGTCTTCAAAGGCTTTCAGACGTCGGAAAGTCGTTCTAGTTTCTAGAATCTTCCGTATCTTCTGCAACGTATGAAAAGCCGTTTGTCACGTATATCACTTTGACAATTTAAAATAGATTCGCCTATCGGATTCACGCTACGCTGAAAACCCAGCTCTTTCAAAACATTCGCCGAACCCTTTCAACCTCGATATCGCCCTTTCCTGATTTACTAGCTTTGAACTTTCGTTATCACCTCAACGGACAAGTATTATTGTTGCCACCTCAGCAATAAAACATCGTATCTTTTATTTGAAAGTGAAAAAAATATTATAATTATTTTCATTCAAAATGAGATAATTGGGCAATAAAAAAGATTTAAGCCCCAGTGGGATTCGAACCTATGAACTTCGGGTTTCATGCCCAATTCTCTGCCAATTAAGCTATGGAAGCCTTGTTGTCTTCCATATGGATTCTCTCCCCCCCCCCCCCCATTTACCCTTAATACCTTGGGAACCCCGATCAAAATTAATATCAAAACTGAGAAAATTGGGAAATAAAATGTAAACACCCAGTGGATTCGAACCTACGAACTTTGGGCTTCATGCGCAATACTCTGCCAACTGAGCTATGGAAGCCTTGTTGTCTTCCATATGGTTCTCACCCCCCCCCCCCCCCCCCCATTTACCCTCAATACCTTGGGAACCTTGATCAATAAATTAATGTCAAACTGAAAAATTGGGTAATAAAATATTTATGCCCCCAGTGGGATTCGAACCTATGAGCTTTGAGTTCATGCCCAATGCTCTACCAACTGAGCTATGGAAGCCTTGCTGTCAAGGGATCCCCCCCCCCCCCAATTCGTCCACAATACTTGGAAATTCTGATCAATAAATTAACATCAAAAACTAAAATATCAAATAATTAACCAATGGAGGAAAAAATGACTTTTATACGGTATCTCACGACGCGTTTCGGCATGAAAAGCCTCGTCAGTGAGCTATTCCATCCATCACAATCATTCTAGCTTTTCACAGTGCCCCTATCTCCGAGAGATTTAGTGGATACAGCGGGATTATGATAGAGGGAAAAGCTCACCTAAAGGCTTTTTAAGCCGAAACGCGTCGTGAGATACCCGTTACACAGTCATTTCTTCCTCCATTATTGGTTAATTATTTGATAGTAAAATCAACCCCCTTGCGAATACATACGCAATAAAAATTAGAATGTAAACTAAAATAATTTTTGCGTTCAAAAGAAGGAAAGCACTAATAAAAAAAAAGGGAGTCATAGGAAGCTTTAAACAGGGTGGTTTTTCACTCCCCCCCCCCCATTTTCGCACTGAGGACAAGTTTAATCTTAAAAACTTTTTATCCGATTAACTAACAAGATATATTTTTTTTTAGTCTTTTTATTTTATCAAGAAATAAAAGTACAGAAATTGGGACAATGAGGGCCTGGAATTTAAAGCGGAATAAAATTGAGCTGTCACTGAATGACAAACTGAAAAATAGATTTGTTTTCAAATTCGAAGTTTCTGTTTCATCCTATACATTATAATGGGAGAGACGTTTCGAATGTTTACACAGTGGGACGAAATGGGGGAACCCTGAACGCCAGGGGAACACTTTAATTAATTGAATTTTGATCATGGGAAACTCATTAGGAAGTTAATTGGTTTTAATTATTTATAAAACTTTAAAAAAAAACGGTTTTGGTTCTGAACGACGGTATGATAGTCTTTATCAAACATGATTGTATTTGTGGCCGTCGCCATTTCAAGAAGCTTATTGGATTAAGCCTTGTCCGGTTTGTGGGGAAGGACTTCCAGAGCACGTAGAGGAAAATTGAGGCGCTCCGGTACGAAGGGCGAACTCGACAAAACGTAGTTAAAGTTGTCGTTGACGTTTTAAAGTTGTCTGTTAAGGGCGAACTCGACAGAAAGTCACTCTCTGGAATTTTCGTGGCGAGATTTTAGAATTTTATAGAATCATAGAGGAAAGGGGTTTTTAAAAATTTTCGAATATACAGGGGTGTCCAAAAATTAAAGACCTTTTGTATTTTGCCGCCGTTACGGGCGAAGTATTCTGCCAGATGAAAACACTAGCTTGTAGCGGGGAACTCCCCCTCACATCGCACTTGGTCTCATCTCTTTTATCCAGCGTTGCTACGGCAGCCGTTCGCGATGGACGTCTCGGTGCCGATCCCGCCGGTTGTGAGGTTCGCTCGTCATGCGTTTCCTAAACGCGGAGAAACTTCGCCCGGTCGAAATTCATAGACGTTTGACGGCTATTTATAACATTCGTAACATTAGCGTAACAACACGCTCATTCATAACATTGCCATAAATAGCCGTCAAACGTCTATGAATTTCGACCGGGCGAAGTTTCTCCGCGTTTAGGAAACGCATGACGGAGCGAACCTCACAACCGGCGGGACTCGGCACCGAGACGTCCATCGCGAACGGCTGCCGTAGCAACGCTGGATAAGATAGAGAGATGAGACCAAGTGCGATGTGAAGGGGAAGTTCCCGCTACAAGCTAGTGTTTTCATCTGGCAGAATACTTCGCCCGTACGGCGGCAAAATACAAAAGGTCTTTAATTTTTGGACACCCCTCGTATTTTACGATTATTAATTCAAAATGTATAGTATATTTTTATTTCGTGGCGGTGAGCTGTTCCAAGAGGAGTGGCGCTCCCGGAAAAGGAGTGGGGGTATGGACTAGGATACGAGTTCGCCCTTCGTACCGCTCGGATGTCGCAGTTAGAGCTTTGCCGCATATCGGTTTTTACGTATTTAAAGGTGAAAAAAGCGCAAACTCATATAAAAATTACATGGTGTATTCTCAAAAGGTCTAGAATCTGAAAATGAAAAAATAATTTGTCCGATGTCGAGTTCGCCCTTCGTACCCGGAGAGCCTCCATTGATTACTGATTTTTACCCATTTTGAGGTTGTCAGTGGTGCCTTCCGTCAGTTCCTTCCTTTCACAACTTATGGTCAGGGATGCTTACCCGGCTTTTTCGGCATTCGCGCCTCCTGCGTCTTTTCCTCCTGAAAGACGAATGGCGACTTCGATTTTTGGGAAGGAAACTCGGAGCTCGAACCCAAAGAAGGCCCCCCTCTTCACAACAAAAACTGTAGGAAACCTAAATTTTCACTTTTTCCAGAGTGGCCATGTCGTATTCTTTGGAGGGGCAGCTCCCTAGCTTCAAGCCCTTCGCCATGAGGCCCGTAGATTATGAAGTTGTTGAGATACCCTCTGATTAAATCGATGAACTACCTGTCATGGAGTATCATCGGTCGGACAACGCAGTTCTTTGTTGACGTGAGCGAACCGCGATTGTAGTTGACAGAAAACCATTAACGGATGAAAGATATTCAACGGAATGATCTAATGAACATTTCAGGGGCTTAAACCATAAAAAATTATGGTCCCAAATTTATGACCCTTTTAGTTAAAAGAAGGTTATATAATAACAAGTTCAACAAGACTTAATTTGTAAAGGGAGGAAAAAAAGTCCATTGCATTACTCGGAAAATAGTATTGTGGGAGGTGGGATGAAAATGTGATTAGATTTACCACTAAGCTGGTTTTTTCTCCTTTTAAAAAGGTTCAATACTTCAGAATTTTACCATGATAGAAATTTTAACTTTAGTTTTTTTTTTTAAATTGAAGATTTGGTGAAGCTAAGTGTCTCGAAGAGAAAAAAAAAGTAATAACGGAAAGTAACTGAACTTGTGCAAACAAAGGTAGGTAAGTAAGATGAAGGAAAATGGGTCGATCTTTTTCACCCTCAGTATATCCATTCAAAAGGTTTGTTGAAATGTCAAAAAAAATTTTGGTTTTGGAGTTTCAGAATTTCGGTTGAAACAAAAAAAACAGCGATTCCTTAATTTTAGCCGTTTGAAAACCATGAACTCATCTTCGAAAAATTGGAAAATTCCAGGAAAAACTTGGCAATCAGAAAAGTTGAAGAAAATTCGATGACCTCAGTTTCATCAACTTGAAAAGTTATTTTGTATGGCCCCTCGATGAAATTACGCCTGAGGGACGATGTAGTTTCCTCTAAAAAAAAAATCGAAAAAGTGTATTGCTGAACTTTTTTAGAAGAAAAGAAGCCCTTTGGGGCGGAAAACCGCATCATAATTTCTATCCTCAATCCCTCCAGGGCTCACAATCGCTTTACACCGCAATCGACTCCTTTTTATCCTCAATAAATTCAGAGGGAAAAAATTAAATTCACAAATCTTTTTAGGTGTTTTTTATAAATTTTTTAAAGCACAGCGCTCGGCTAAAACAAGTGAAAGATGTTTTATTTATCCTTTATCTCAGGGCCCATTTTTTTAGGTATATGAGCTCTCTCACGAGCCTCCATTTAAATTTTTCAGAGTTACAAAAACAGAAAAAAGAGAGAGAGAAAAAAACATAAAAGTTTTACATTTTACTTTATAATTAGCACAATTTCCAGTTTCACACAGATTCTGTTTAATTATTTGATTAACACTCTCAGCGCGGGTCGATATATATCGAGTAGAAAGTTCCTTTCCCTGGGCGGGTCTTGGGCGGGTCGATATATATATCGACCGTTCATGCGTCTTTTAAAAAGCGATTTCGATGCTTAAAACAGTGAATTTCGCACAACCGTTGACATACGTTAATCTTAAAGGTTTTTTATAATACGGCCTTAGCTTGACTCTAGACCTTTTTCTTCATTTCGATTTGACTTTCAAAGTAGACAGTTGAACCAGCTACTTCACGGAGACGTTTTCAGTTCAATTTTGGATTTTTTTTCTACTTTTTGACTGTAAGTTTTTAAAATAATAATTTTTAAACTATTAATTAACTTATGATCACAACTTTTTGCCGTTTTTAAATATTATTTAGCTTTTAGACCAAAAGAGTAGAAAAAACCAAAAGCGTTTCCTTCTCACAATGGGACCTGTTACTATTAATTTCGGGTAATTTCTTTAAAACTTATTAATTTTTGTTCTATTAAGTTAAATTAAACACAAAATTATTTATTAGATACAACGATCATAAGTTACAATCATTTTTAAAGTATAATTTAAAAAAAAAGTTAAGACTTCCGAGCGGCCAGGAGCAGTGGCGAATTCGGAAACTAAAACTATGAACGGTAGCAGTTCGTTCTATGTTTCACTCGAAAAACAGGTTCGTTACTTTTTACCTTTTCCACTTTATTAAGAAGATTCATTTAGTTTTTTTAGTAGATTTATTCAAAATTATTCACTTTTATTAATTATTTAGTTTTGCACTTAGAAAAAATAAATAACTACCTACTTACCCAATTTTCTAAAACAGCATTAAATACCTATTTTCAAAACTTTCATTATGGTAGAGATCCGCGCTGTTTTTTTTCTATAAAATTTTTTTCAACGGTTTTTCCCTCCAGGTCATTTCACCGGATTTGAGATAATCTTTACCTACTTACGTATTAAGTTTTGACAAAAAAAATCGTTAAATTAACTAAAGTTTCCTTTCTAATCCCACGGTTTTTCGGGAATCCCAAGCCGTTACAAATGGCTAGTGACTTAATTTTTTATTATTTGTCATCAGAAAAGCAATTTTGAATAATTTGAGTAGTACCATAAATATTTCGCACCCGTGAAAATGTATCCACACGAAAATATACGCAAATGTAATAATAAAAAAAAAATTAAGCTAATGGCTAAAAGTAATAGGTTGACCACTTAGAGAAGTTGATCTAGTAACAGTTCCAAAATGGTATGAGAAGGGGAAAAACATTGCGGGATTGCCTACAAATCTGATCTTTTGTGAGGGACAATCCCTTATTTTGGCATAATTAACGTGCCAAATTATTTTATACTTCATTATTAATGTTTTTGGAGGTAATTAAGTAGTTTGACGAAAAAATTTTCCCGCCCCAGGGTGAGATTTGCCAGTTGGGCTTGCCGCGCTGAGAGTGTTAAAAGCATATTTTGAGATTCAATAGGACTTTTGTTCATTTCCCAAAAGGTATATTCTGCTGCTTATTTATATGGGAAGAAAAAAAAAAGGATATGATAAAATCAGAGCAAATGCATGTATTGGGGGAACGAAATTTCGGTGAGAACCTCGATTTGTTCCCTTCTTTTGAAAGGCCCGGACGCACAACCCCGCCCGCGCTCACCTGGAATCCATAAGACCCGACCTTTTTGAGGAGAAAGAGACGGAGAAAAATAATATTTGGAAATCATCCTTGGTAAGCCCTTCTTCATGCCTTTTTTATTAAGTTATATCGCCAAAACTTCCCTAGGAAAAAAATCCATTATCAAATTTAAACCCGGTATAAAGCCAAAAAGGGAAAGAAAAAGAATTAATAAAAATTCTTTTAGTGATTGAAACGCCCTTTTTGACTTTGAAAGCAAAATGGTGTGAAAATTAAATTAAGAACAAAGGAAGGTGTTAATAATGTGAACATGACATTTACTTTAAAGGGAAGTAGTCTACAAAGGAGTTCAAACTTTCAAGTAATTAATAAATTCATAGTAGGGCCTATTTTATAGATGCGTTTCTTTTAGTACAATCTTATTACATCAAAAAATCTTAGGCTAAGGCACAAGCGGTAACGGAGAGGGATTACAAGGGAGGGGAAGTATAAAGGGGGGAAGTATAACGGAGGGACGTATAAGGAGGGAATATAAGAGGAAGTATAAAGGGGAATAACGGAGGGTGAAGTAGGGGGGAAGTATAGGAGGGGGTAGTATAAAGGAGGGGGATGTACGGCCTGCAGAATAGCTTGAAGAGCTTCCCTCGAAACTTCTTTAAACAGAAGTAAAAATATAGGAAGGAAGGTATTAAAGAGCGGGAAGTATGACAAAAGGGGGAGTATAAAGGAGGGGGAAGTATAAAGAAGAGTAAGTAAACTGAGGGGAAGTAAGGGAGGGGAAGGATAACGAGGGGGAAGATAATGTAGGTAAGTATAACGGAGGGGGAAGTATAAGGGAGGGAAAGTAACGGAGGGGAAGTATATAGGGAAGTGTAACGGAGGGGGAAGTATAGGGGAAATAGGAAAGAGGAAAAAAAAAATTTTTTTTTCAGCTTTCTACTTGTTCTTTTGGCCTAAATACCCAGATTTTTAAAATGATTTCGGTTTTTCCGTGTTTTCTTCGCCCATAAGTAAAAAAAAAAAAAAAAAACCGTTTTACTAGATTTCTGGAGTTTTTGTAACTTTTTGGACCAAGAAACCAAATTTTCTGGAGTAATCCTCAGTTTTATGGTCTAAAAACTTTTTCTTATGCTGATTTTTTGCGGTTTTTCTCTTTTTTTCCTAGTTATTGGATTCGGCGAGTTTTCCAAGGTCATGGAAGTGTTTTTCTCAGTTTTTCGACGACCATCTTTTTTCCTATATTTCCTCGTTCTAAGTCTCCAAATCCCTTTTTCGAATTTCTGGTAGTCTTCCACGGTTACTAGGCTGAAACCTATGTTTTAATACATTCGTTTTTGTCATTTTTTCCGACGAAGAATATCTCTTTTCTCTTTTTAAAGTGATTTTCCCGCTCTAGTATGACGAAGAAAGGACACCTGCTTAAAATTTCTAATCTAATTAAGAAGGATGGTGTTAATAACGTGAACTTTCCCTTACAGGTAATTCGCCCTTGGAATTTAGCTAGTAAAATAAAATAGTTAAAGTTCATTAAACGGAAGGTTGATAAGGGTGAAGGGAAAATCGACGGAGCAAAAAGGGTAAAAAAAAATTTATCCCCGATTTTCCATAAAAGTTTTACTTGAATTTCTCCAAGTTCTGACAAGGATTAAACTAAGTTTTAATTAAGCTCTTTGTAAATATACCCTTCGAGCGTTTCGTTTTTTTAATGAAAAAAGCGGTTTATGCGCTCAATGTTTAGATTGTTTCCGATGAACTGAAAATAAGGATTTTTTTTCCTCCTCTTCTCAACTTAGGTTTTCAAATGTATCAACGTCAGTTGTCGGAAAGGCTCTTAAATAAATCAGCCGGGTGCGGTTTACGACTTCTTTCCCCCAGTTTCAGAAGAAACTGCTAAAAGCTTACTGAGGCGTCAAAATCCTAAAGTTGTCAATTTGGAATCAACTCAATCTTTATGCTTGTCAGGTCGTAGCCAGGAGGAACGAAAAATTCGAGAATGTTTGTTTTTAATTTTTTTCGTTTTTCCGGCTAAAATAAGGCCTCGAAGAGGAAATTGGCGATTGAGGAAAAACACTGGAGCTGGCAAAAAAATTTTTGCGATGGGTAACTGCGGAAATTGTGCTCCTTAGAAGTTTCCGTCGGCGCTACAGAATACTTTAACTTCCTTAAAGAAGTTATTGTGATACCCTCCACGTGGGTTTTTGGGAAGGTCTTCCAGACCCCGGAGGGTCAATTCTAATATGGATCTATACCGATCTCAACTTTGTTGTGGTTCCGGCCCGGCCGTACCGGAACACTTTACGGCCACAGCAGGGAGAAATTTCATACATCCCCCCTTTAAAGGGACCTCCCTTGGGCAAAAATCCCATTATTTCTACCTTGATACTTAGAAAAAATTTCAAGAAAAAAAAACTTAGAAAACTTTTTGAAAAAAAAAAAAAAAACTTCCCCCTCCGTTATAATATTTCCCTTTTTATACTTCCCCTGCTTTATACTTCCCACTCCTTTGTACTTCCCCTCCTTTATACTTCTACCTCGTTCAACTTCTCCCTTATACTTCCCCCTCCGTTATCCTTTATACTTCCCCTCCTTTATCTTCCCCTCCTTTACTTCCCCCCTTTATACTTCCCTTTCCTTTACACTTCCCCCACCTTACTTCCCCATCCGTTATACTTCCCCTCTTTAATACTTTCCCTATCGTATTTTTACATCTCTTCAAGGAAGTTTACGTTGGAAGCTCTTCAAACTAGTACTTTCGTTTGTGATGTGAATATTAATTACGGAAAAACAACAATAAGAAAATAATGTCGTAAATCAAAAAAGATATGGAGGTTGACATTTGTTCTGTCAAGGACAAAAAAAATTACTTTTAGCTTTCTTTCTATGATAAATTATTCCAAAAGCTCGTAAGAGCGAATTTTTTTTTCTCTGTCCTTCCTAGCGAATTTCCTCTCGGTTTTTGTTCTTTTAATGCATTCATTATGACCAGAAATGTTTCTTTTCCCTTATAATATAAAGAAGGGAATGGAGAAAACATTTTATTTTATGTTTTTCTATGAAATACGCGTTTATTTTTCTAGGTTAAGTACACTCTACCTGAACAAAAGGGATGATTTTTCCCCTGACCGTAAATGTTCGTTTGTTGAAATGTGCGTCGTTGGAAATCCTTTCAGAAGCACTAAA
The DNA here is from genome assembly GCA_014119065.1 of Orius insidiosus. Taxonomy (NCBI): domain Eukaryota; kingdom Metazoa; phylum Arthropoda; class Insecta; order Hemiptera; family Anthocoridae; genus Orius; species Orius insidiosus. The sequence continues at coordinate 5,519 of JACGAQ010000624.1, read as the reverse complement.
ATCACGTAAAACGTGAGACATTTTTTTTCTACCCTGGATAAATGTTTTAAAAATTGAAACTGGGATGTATACAATATCGATTCGCAAGTCGGAAAATGGGCAAAGTTTCATATTAGTTTCTTGTCATTCGCAAGAAATTCTGTTTGAAAGGCGACTTCGGATCGGTATTAGGGCTTTATGATCGATGAGAGAAAACACACATCAATCAGCGGACTCTCCTTCCATTTGTCAAAAAATAATATTTTTAAAAATTTCTATAGGTTTAATAGATCTGAAGAGATTAACAGGAATATTTACGACCGGTTTCGAGGTTTTCAGTTAACTATTTATTGATCACCCAACTTGCCACGAGAATGCGGGAAGAGAATAACACCACACCCTAACTATTTTGGTCTCCCAGGTCTACCATCTGTAAGAAAGTTTGACATGAAACAAAATATTAATGTCACTTGCAAGTCTACTTTTATTCCGTTTTAAAACGTTTTACTTCTCAATAAAACCTGACCCCTTTCATAGCACATGTTCCCCGCAGGGGATTATATGTAACCCTTCTTTTTTTTTTTAAACCCTTTTATTTTCATGTTCAACGATTTCTATTCTCGATGCTAATTTTTTGTTCATTTCCCGTCTAAAATGTAAAATTCCAACAATCGTAAAAGTTTTATCATTAAAAAAAGGGAGTTTGTGCATTACTGAAGTGGAATTAAGTGAATATTAAAAACGTTGGGAGAGTGAGGACTTTTCAACGATTCCCTTCCTCATTTTTATGCATTTTTATATCGCTTTATAAAAATGAATTCCTCATTTTAAGAATGCGAAAGATTCGAATTATTTAAATAGAGGGAAGTACTTTTACCTTAAAGCCACTCGACCTAATTTCACCCTATTTCTATAAGTACCAAACGTACTGGTTTGAAGAGCTTAACGAAAACTTCCTTAAGAGAAGTAAACAAATAGAGGGGGAAGATAGGAGGGGAAGTATGGAGGGGGATAAGGAAGTAACGGAGGGGGAATATATGGTTAGCCTTTCAACCGATTAATTCCGGGAGCCACTTTAGACCAAGCGCCGGATTCTTACAACATTCACCACTTCCGGCGCCCTCCAATTCATTACAGTTTAATTACTATGTAAATTCCTTTTATTGCATTGCTTTACCGATGAAGCTGGCGTTAAAAGCTTTTGAATCCAAAATTACGTATTAAATGGATATACAAAGGATTTAATTAAAAACTACTCTATGCTGCTAATTATTCCGGATGCGCGAAATTTTTTTCTTCTTCAAATGATGCACCACGAAAGAGTCTCTTTTAGATGTAGAATTCTCATTTACAAGTCACAACGGTTTGCAAATGTAAAACGGAAGAGTTAAAGGAGAGAAAAGACGGTAGGTTCGTTAGACAAATCGGTGTCTGGGCTCGAAAAGGAAAGGAATGATGACATCTAATGAATAACAATGTAGTTCCATGAAAGGGTGGAAACATTCCGGGACTGCTTGGGGAGCACAATTGCTCTATTTCCTAATTCCAAGCTCACCGTCTCAAAAACATCGATTTGAACTCCCCCCATTCCGCGATCCTTACCAAACGTTCTTCCATCCGCTGTTCGAAATGGGAACCTCTGAGGCATAGCTATTGCTTCATTATTCCACATCAATATCTCCTGAGTTATGGCATCTGGGTTAAGGAGAGGGATTGAATTGCACGTTTTGTCTCATATTGAACTTTAAAAAAGACAAATACCCATATTTTTCTTTTATAAAAAATATATAAAACTAGACCGAGGAAATAAGGAAAAAACAATAAATTTCCAATATTTTTTCAATTTCATCCTAACCATCCTACCCAAGAGTTTTAAAAGCATATAGCGCGAAAATTTCCCCCCTTGTGGGGGGGGGGGGCATTTTGGCCTTTGGATTTGGTTATTGTAAAAGTGATTGGAAAAGGGTTTCTCGACACTGTCTCTAGTGCCGGCCGTCCGTCGTGGAACACTTTACGACCGCAATTTTCATCGGATGTGCGCTATTTTCACCGATTTTCACTAAGTCTATTGGGAGACAAGGGGTGCATTTTGGCTCTTATGGCCTAAAAAATTCGTGAAGTTGCCTCTCACTACCGATTGATCTTTCTCGACACTGTCTCTTGTGCCGGCCGTCCGTCGTGGAACACTTTACGACCGCAATTTTCATCGGATGGGCACTATTTTCACCGATTTTCACTAAGGCTATAGGGATGGCTCTTATGGCCAAAAAAATTCTAGAAGTTGCCTTTCAATGTGAGTAAGAACTGACATAAATTTTAGATAATAAAATCGAACGATTTCCGTGAAAAATGAGTTCATCTTTTTTTGAGGAAAAACTCAATATCTCGAGTACTAGTGATAATCCCTCAGAGTTTTTTTTTTTTTTTTTTTTTTTTTTTTTTTTTTTTTTTTTTTTTTTTTTTTTTTTTTTTTTTTTTTTTTTTTTTTTTTTTTTTTTTTTTTTGTGGGTTCAGTCTTGGACTTTCACCACGCGGATCGGGGTTCGATCCCAGGTTGGGAATAGGGATTTTTGGTAGGAAGTTAAATTCCAATTAAATATCCTTCTACAAAATCTGTGGATAATTTACTTAGGCCACTCCTCTGGTGGTTGGTCCCGAAAAAAGGGCGCCACGGCATTATGGCGAAAGCCCCCGCCTGGGTCCGACCCCCCCCCCCCCCCCCCCCCCCTCCCCCCTTGAACGGCCTGAGGCCAACAAATATCAAAATAGAGTAGATTAACCAATAGGAAAAGTAAGCCTCTTGCTCATTGGTTATATCTACTTCTTTAAAAAAAAAAATTTGTTTAGCTTAAAAAGACGCATCTTTGAGAAATTTTTTGAAATATTTCCCAAAATTTAAGTGTGTCAAATTATTTTTTATGATTTTTTAGGTGGCGACACCCTGTATTCCAGGCACATTTTAAACTAAACCATCAAATTCTTTGATTTAAAGTGGGGGGGTTTACATTTAACTTTTTTCATAAAACAAATTTTTAACGCTCTCCCAGTATGCCATGTGTTTCCGGACACCCTGTATATAAAGTTTGAATTTTAAGTACTTTGAGTATAATAAGTACCTGAATAACTTCCCTTTGAGTAAGTTAAAAGTACCTTCACGCCTGGGCCAACTCCTGACGATTTTTTTTCTTTCATTCGTCCCTTTTAATGATTTTTTCCCTTTTCTCGAATAAAAGACGCTTTTCCTCGTTTTGAGTGAAGAAAGAAAAAGAAAATGAGACTTAAAATATTGAAAAATGAAAATAAAGATGAAAGTTCCGGTTTGAAGAGCTTCCAACGATAACTTCCTCAAGGATACAGGAGGAGGAAGTATTAAGTAGGAGAACTAAATTTTTGTAAAAGTTGTGAAATAAATTTGGTGGGTATCGCAGTAAGTCTTGAGGAAGTTAGAAATTTTAGGTATTTTTTGTTGTTCGTTTTCTGTTTTTTGAAAAAAAAAAAATAAATTAAGTACCTAATAAATCGCCATTTTATTTTCCGTTAAAAAAATTCTGAGGAAGTTAAAAAAAAAAAAAAAAAAAAATTATTTTGAAAATTTCATCAAGGTAGAAATTCAGTCGGTTAGCCAAGAGAGGCCGCCCTCGAGCCGGCGAAGTGACTCACATTTCTGCCTAGAAAAATTATTAAGTAAAAAAAATTTTGGAAAATTAAAATTTTAAAACATGGAAAATTTTTAAATAATTCAAGGAATGTTTAGTGAAAATTTGGTGAAGATCGGACCAACAGTACGCCCACAGCGCTCATTTTAAATCTTTGAACAGTCATATCTCCGCCATTTTGAAAAATTTCGAAAAAAGCTCTCGTCATTTTCAAGATTTCTGTGAAAGGAAGCTTGTGTATAAATTTGGTGAAGATCGGATGAAAATTGCGGCCGTGAAGTGTTCCGGAAAAAGTGGCGACGGACGGCCGGACGGCCGGACGGCCGGACGGCCGGACGGCCGGACGGCCGGCACCAGACAAAGTCAGGATCGGCAAAGATCACTTATCAGATTTATCCTACGGGGTCTGGAAGACCCTTTTCTAGTAACAGGGGGTCGGAGGGTATCACAGTAACTTCTTGAGGAAGTTAAAACCGATCGAAGTAAAATATGAGGTCTTTCAACGAAATGTTTGTTTTAATAAAGGATTTTGTTTCCTTCACAGAAAGAGGGTAACTTTGTGCATTTTTGGTCCTATACAAACCCTCCGGGCTTTTGTCAACATCCGAGTTTCAATTTTCAATAGGAATATCGATTAGTCTCAACTTAAATGTTCCTCATCCGACGTTTCATTATAAACCGCAAAAAGAAGCAGTGATATTTTTTTTAATTTAACCACCGACGGAAGAGGGCTAACCGACCAAGGTGGTCAAACTGAAGATTAAAGAATGGTCAAACTTAAAGAATGGTCAAACTGTAGGTTAACCAATAGGTTGTAGGTTAACCGACTGTCTAACTTACTGTTAACTTTAACCTGTAAGCTGTAGGATGACTAACGGTCGGTTGTATGTTAACGGACCGTCAAACTTCCCAAATGAATTTTGACCCTCAGGGTTTACAGTTGGGCGTGATTTATTAAAATTTCATTGTCATAATTAATTATTTCTTAGTTTAACCTATAGCGGGATAAGGAACGGTTTTCGAAAAAAAAACGGGTTTATACTTTTTTAGGAAAACCTACGCATCTCGAGAACTATGAGCTTTGTTCCAACCGCAGTTTGAAACTGGTTTGAAACTTCTGGGCATGCGCAGATTTACACGTCTAATTTGACGTCCAAATCCTTCAGCAGGATTGCTGCAGGAGTTTAAAACCAGTTTCAAACTGCGGTTGGAACAAAGCTAATGATCCCACAGAGATCACTTTCTTTGTAAATTGTTCAACAATAAATACGCATCTTTGAGAATTTTTTGAAATTTTTCTCAAACTTTTAAGTGTGAAAAATTAATTTTTATGACTTTTGAGAGGTCTGAAAAAATTGTTCCCTTCAAGGTAGCAACACCAAAGTAATATAGCTTTTAGAGGGACCTAGAATGTACCTCTCATAATTTTTTTTTTTCAGATTTTTGAGGTTGAATTTTTTGTCTGAATTTGAAGCTGTTTTTTCGCAATAAAAAAGTGGGGATACGTTAAAAATTAATTGTATAATTAAAATAAATAAATAATTAGAATATTAAGGGAAGTGTATCATAATTTATGACACATCACAATGGATATCAGTCGAGTATCTAACTTCCCTTATTCTTCCAATTATTATTTTATTTATCAACAATAAAATTAATGTCTAACTTTACTACTTTTTTATGGCAAAAAACAGCTTAAAATTCGGACAAAGTTTATAAAATACTATTCTACCACCTTGAAAAATCTGAAAAAATTATGAGATATTTTAGGTCCTTATAAAAGCTGTATTAGTTTGGTGTCGCCAGAACGTGAAGAAGCATGAGTTGGTAATAGTTCGAATCTTTGGACAAAAATAAGCGGAATAAAAAAAAAAAACGAGTCTC
>JACGAQ010000623.1:0-109120 GCA_014119065.1 Orius insidiosus | reverse complement strand
CAAAAATAGTCGTCTGAAAACCAAAAAACGGTCTGACAACCGGAAAAAAACTGTCGGAAACCGAGATTACGGTCTTCGACTGTCTATAAGCCGAAATAACGGTCTTACAACCGAAACAACTGTCTTAACCACCGAAATAACTGTCTTCCGATTTTCTAAACACCGAAATAACAGTGTGAGAACCGAAATAACTGTCTTTCAATGATTTCAAAGAAGTTCTATAGACACAGCAAAAAATAGCTACAACAAAGCTAGAAATGAATTTTTTTTTCCTGAATATTAGAACGAAAAGAACTCTCTTTAGCCGTCTGCCCAGACACTTAAAAAGGAGTACATAAGTTGGTAGGAACATAAATTTTTTTTATAAGAAAAAAAAATGTAAAACGTTTATTTTACGAGTTTCCCGCCCTATTTGAGCTTGTATGTACTATTTTTTTCTCGATCCGTTCCTCCCTAATGGGAGAAGAGATCCAAGAGTACTTTGATGAAGTGGAAAAGGGGGATGATCAGGGGTTTGAAATAGATGGTTGCCGTGCCGACACCTGCAGGCGAGCTTTCCCCCTTTCGCATTCACCCCTTTTCCTCCCCGAAACCCTTTTTCGTAAAACGCCTATCGAAATTAGACTTCAGCCCTTTGTCAGTACACCCAATCGCCCATCAAACGTCTCCTATCAATTTACCAAAAGGGCCCTACTGGACCTCAAACGGAAAGTTTTCATTATAAGAAAATTTCTCATGTCTTCATCGTTATTAATCATTAGTAATAAACTAAAGTTAATAATAATAGTTATTAATTTCTATTTTACTAGTATTTTAAATTATAAAAAAAGGTCGTGAATTTTCGAACTTAAGTAAATGTTGGGCTGGAGCGGAAACTATCTCAGAGAAGAGAAAGAACTTATTTTTTTTTTTTTTTTTTTTCGACGGCGAATCAACTCTATTTGTTAGATTTGGTTTTGGTATACAGGGTGGCGCAGAGAGGTTGCTAACTTCGTTATTTTAAAAGAGAACCCCTATTTTTTATTTCACATTCGTAATCTACGTAAAATTTCAGGCACATTAAAAAATTCATTCATTAAAAATCGTCAAAAAACAAAAGGGGTCAACATTAACTTTTTTTGTAGGACGAAAATTATAGAAGTTATACGGGGTGGTCCATCTGGGACAAAAATAACAAAAAAAAAGTGCTCCAATCGAAAAAAATGGTCTAAGTAAAAGTGGCTTAAAATTGAATAATCAATTAAAAGCACAAAAACATAGGCTTCTCACTTAAAATAACAAAGTTTTCACCTCTCTGCGCCACCCTGTATGCCAAGCCCAAAATCTACCAAATGGAGCCGATTCCCCGTGGAAAAATAAGGGCGGTTACATTTAACTTTTTTTTTTCTAGGACTAAAGGCTTTGCCGTAAATGCTGGTCCACTCTAGTTGGGACACCCAGCTATAACTCAATAAGGCATATTACTAACTAACATGGGAAAAAATATTTTAAAAAACTTAATTATATTTTAAGCGAAAGTTTTAAGTTTTTCGAAAACTAATTATTTAACCTACAGCTTATAAATCACTGGTTATCACGGGGTGCCTCACCCTGGAGGCTCTGGGAGGCGGCTGCGGGGCGGTAAAAGAAACCTAAAATGGAGGGTATCACAACAACTTCTTTAACGAAGTTAATTAGAACACTTGCACCACCATCGCGATGACCAAAAATGAAATTTAAAAAAATCAAGTGAATTTTTTGGGTTTTTTTTATTTATGGATTTGAAAATAAACAGATATGAAAAAAAAAACTTTTATTTTAAAGATTTGAAAATATCTTACTGTTAAATATAAAAATTTTTATCATGTAAGTTTTCATCAAAAAAGTTAGTCAAACTTTTATTTTTTATCATAATTTGGTGCAGATAGCTAAGAAGAATTGATTTGGAAACAGATGGATGATTGTTCTCTCGTAAAATCATAATAATTGGATTTTTACTTCCAAACATTTTAGGAATTGAAATTTTCCCAGGAAGAATTAGACGATTTTAATGCATGTTCCTAAGAAAATAAATCTGCCGTAGGTTCTGTATTTTTAATTAAGTATTTTGTTATATCAATACTCTTAAACTTAAAACCAATACCTAGGTATTAAATTAAAAATTTATTTTTTAATATTCCAAGAATTCAACCATCCAGATTGAATATTTTAGTTGTGGTGGCACTGGCGTTTTACAGCCCTCGTCCAATACCGAGGAAAAATTTTTAAAATACATTTATTTTGAATTTTTTATGAGATAAGATGAATATTTGAATTATTCTTACCGTATTCTGGTGATAATTTTTTTTAATGTCTAATAAAAAAATAAATATGCTGTTGCATAAGAATGAATTTAAAAATACCTAGAAACACAGGCACAACACAAAAGTTTATAGCATTTTTATTATTTTAATAAAAATAAAGATGATGCGCGATATTTACGTGTCCGGATTTTTTTTTCTCGCACAGCACACACCGAGGAGATTTCGGACCGGAATGAAGGCTGGAGCGGGCGGGGGCGGCTGAGGCGGCTGGGGGTGGACGAAAAAAGGGGGTGAATGGGGACGTCGGGAGCCTTCGCGGGCGTTCGACTTCTACCGCCCCGCGCGACACTTCAGACGATCCTCCGCCTCCCCATTAATTTTTAACCCTTCGAATAATATGATAATAGTGCGCCATTTTATCCTCTTAAAAGCCAAGCGAAGAAAAAACATTTAATAGAACTCTTTGTCTATTCATCATCCGAACATTAGCAAGTATTGAATAAGTTCTTGTCTGATGAGGCCTCGAATTTTTTCTAAAAGATAAATGGATGGATTTCACCCTAAAGTTAAAAATTAATTTTATTATTAAAAAATAAAAATAAATAAAAATAAATAACAAAAAATTGGAAGAATAAGGAAAGTGGATCATAAATTAAGTGACACATCAAATCTCAGGACATCAGAAAATCTAACTACCCATATTCTTCCAATTTTTTATTCAATTTTTATTTTTAATAATAAAATAATTTTTAACGTCATCATTCACTTTTTTATGAGAAAAAACAGCTTAAAATTCAGAATACGTTTTATAAAATACTGTTCTACACCTTGAAAAATTTGAAAAAATTGGAAGAGGTAATAATTCGGTGTTGCCACGTTGAAGGAAACCATTTTTTCTGACCCCTCAAATGTTATAAAAATTAATTTTTCACACTTTTAAGTTCAAAAAATTCTTGAAGATGTATTCTTAGATGCTAAACAGTTTACAAAAAAAGCTTTGTAGGATCATCAGTTCTCGAGATATTGAGGTTTTTAAAAAATGGATAAATTTCTCAAAAACCGTTCGTTTTTTATCTAAAAATGTCAGTTCTTTTCACATTGAGAGGCATCTTTTGGAATTTTTCCAGTAAGGGTCAAAATGCCCCTTATCCCAAGCCATTTAGAGATTAATTACGGAAAATAGTTCATCTGATGACCCTTCAGGATGAAACCGGTCGTGTATTCCTGTTCATTTCTTCTCTCTTGCTCTTCTACAAAAACAAAATTTTCCTTAAGAAACCGTTCTTGACTCAAAAATGTCGTAAATGTTTCATCTAAAACGGCAAAATGTTTTATTAGCCATTATTCGTGGAAGAGAGAAATTAAACTTGGGATATGAAAGGGCTTTAAGCCTGAGTATAAAGTCAACTCTTATGGAACATCCTGAAACTTTTAGTTGGAGTTTCTGGAACTGAGAAACTTTTGGGAAGCCGCCATCTAAAAATGCTGTTAATGAATGATTTTCTATATGACTTTGTAATATTCTGTAAATAGTGGAAGTGGTTTGAGAATTTTAATCAGTTTTGAAAGGGTAAAATAAACGTGAGTTCGGTAAACTGGGTTCGAATAATATTATTGCACGTTCTATACAGGATGCGTTTAAGGAGGATCATGTTGGGAATTTGAGGTTGAAGAAATAAGCTATTCCCCTTATTCGGCCACTTAGAAACGGTTTCAACCATTGACTACCCAATCGTTCTTTACAAGAGAATCTCCTCGCACACTGGACGATATCACCCCGCGCCCTCTTTGACTAATTTTGTGTTCTTAGATCGAATTACGTGACCTGACTTGGTAAAAGTTCGACACAGACGGTTCACATAAAGACCCGTGTAAAACGACCCCCTTTTTCTTACAAACACTGATAGATTTTTTTTTTAAATTCGGCTTCTTTGGAATGTGACTGGTGAACTTCCTTGACTTTCATGACGGCCAGAAGGTACCAAAGACAATATGATCGATTAAGATCAATAATCGTGTACCTTACTAAATAACCGGTTATTTATAACTTATAAATTATAAACTACTGAGCCGGTTCCGCGTTTTTTAGACATCTTTAATTGTCTATCGTCCGTCCTACAGGCATCCCTTCGGCCTTGGAAACTTAAAAAACGGTACATGTGAGTTTACGATACCAGAACAACGCGCAGGCGCGAGCCAGCAGGGCAACCCCCCCCCCCCCCCCCCAAAAAAAAATATAATAATATAATTTCCATCCAATTTTCACCAAAATTTCACAAAATCTTACCATTTTAGAGTGATTACGATCATGCCCTACCCTGGCCAAAGATAATTTTGTTTAAAGTGGTACAATTAAGATCTAGTGTTCAACTCCTCCAAGTAATTATTTCTCTTTGAAGAATTCAAGAAAACAAAAAAAAAACACATTTTCAAACATTAGAAGGAAGCTTTTAAGCTGGAGACATGCCTCTCTCTCTCTCCTCCACTTAAATCCTGAGTGAAGTCTTGTCGGGGGCGCCTTTTGTTCGTCGTACGTGTTGTCGAGGCGCTTTGCCTTCACGTGTTATTGAACAAAAGGTTTCCGCAATTTGAGACAACGAGACAGAGAAATGACTGGTTATTCGTCTAACAAGTTCAAATCCCACCCCTATCCGACTGATTTTTTCCCCTATAAATAAAAACTCCATAAAATAGTCAAAGGAAATGAGATTTATAGGATTATTCACGCTAACACTGTTAGGCGAAGGGATATTAACAAAGGCATACTATTATGTGAAAGCCCAACAACCATGCAATCAAGGTAAAACATAACAAAGTCATTATTCCGATTTCAAGTTAATCAATTGTGTAATATCAAAAGGCAATTTATAATTAAAATTTCCCAAAAAAACATTGTTAAATGGTAACCCTGGTGGACAAATGAATTATTGAAATGGAGCATAAAGTTGGAATTTTCCATCGCTCTTCGTTTCTATGTTGTTTGGGGGATGGAATAAATAATCAGGAGGTACGGGGTTCGATCCTCGGAGAGTGTAGAAGGGTTTTAACATGAGAATTTTTGTACTCACCGTCCATGACATTCGGGGGTTTTCCAGGCCCCGAGGGGAAAAATTTGATTTTTATCGAGTGGAGCAGCCGTCAACAATTTTTTCCATGGTACTTCACGGGACCCTTTTTATGAGATTTTACCAATTTTTCAGAAAATCTTCGTTTTTTAGCTATTTAGAAAATGTGGAAAGCTTTCCCCGAAATTCGAATAAATGGAGGAGATTTTTTCAGTTTAAAGTTTGGTATATTTTGCTACAGCCTGTTGGATATTAACTGCATTTCTACCGTATATTCTTTACATAAAAATTTAAAAAAATTTCGATAGTAGGGGGAAATTATGGCTGTTCTCGCCGTTCCGTAGCCTGGCTCGACGAAGGTTTTTTTTTTTTTTTTTTTTTTTTCGTTTATGCCTTCCTTTTTTTTTTTCAATTAACGTAGGTAATTCCTTACCTTTGAGAAAGTTCCCGTCAGCTCCAGACCATTACTTCTGGACAAAAAACAGAGTGCATGAGCAAGGTTCTCGACTGTACAGAGCTAAACCCTCAACGCCTTCCAGTCATGAAAAATGTATAACCGAAATCGAAAGATCTAAAAGAAGTCTACATGATTTGAAGAGCTTCCAACGATGACTTCCTTAAAGAGAAGAAGCCATTTAGGAGGGGAAAGTATCAAGGAGGGAGAAGTGTAAAGGAGGGAAGCTTAAGGATGAGGAAGTATAACTAGGGGATGCTTAAGGAGGGGAAGTTTAAGGAAAGGGAATTATAAAGTATCAAGGTAAAATAATGGGCTTTCTGCGCAAGGGTGTCCCTCTCGCAAAGGGTGGAACTATCAAATTTCTCCCTACTTTGTTCATATTTTTTAAGCCGAAAATTTATTTAAAAAAATATAAGGATTATTTGGTGAAAATTTGTTAAAAATCGGACCAACGGTTCGGCCGCTGCGCAGTTTTTAAAATTTCAAACGAGCATATCTCCGCCATTTTTTTCAAATTCAAAAATCTCCCACTTTAATTTTTTTGTTCAACTATTCAGGAAGGATGTGTGAAAATTTGGTGATAATCGGTTGGAAACTGTGGAAAATGCTACGGCCGGACGGAACCACAGACAAAGTTGAGATCGGTAAAGATCAATATTCGATTTGACCCTCCAGGATTTGGAAGACCCTTCCCCAAAAACCCGACGTGGGGGTATCACAATAACTTGGGAAATTTAGTAATTTTTTGATTTACTTAAGTTGTTATGAGTGTATATCGAGTAAAAAATGAGTTTCTACAACTAAAAATCTAAAGAAGAAAAAACATCAGAGAATTCATTACATGATTTATTTGGCCAAAAAAAATTATGATTTTCTCAAAATTACCAAAAATTATTAGATTTTTATTTCTCCGAAATATCGTTAAATATTTTTTAATATATCATTTAAAAAAAGTACGTTTTTCTGAAAAATGTGATTACGATTCATTAAAAAAACATATGGTTAAGCCTAATTTTGATTACGATTATGCCGTACTCTGAATTTTTTGTCTCGCTTTAGAGATAACCCATTGGTTAAAAAAAACAGCTTTGTGGATGAACATTTCTCGGAAACAATCTATTTATATAAATTTACAAACAATATAACCAAAGCAATTTAACCGTTTTCTCGTTTATAAAGATTTGAAAGGGCGCCATTCGCGTTTCGATTTATTTATATGAATGGGCGAGGGATGTAAAGCTAAAATGAATGATTTGATTGTTCTGTATGCGTTGGGGTAGGAATGAAGGGTGGTGGATAGTCCTAAATAAACGAGGGTTTCGAATTGTTCCCAGGCGAGCCCTGTGGTCAATCACGCAGGTGAGGGCGACCCTCCCGCCGGCCGCCCAAGTCATATCCCGACCGTCCCATTTTTTCTCCTCACCAAAAACCCTATTTTATACTCCGATTGATACAATTTTTAAACCATGTCTCTCTTTTAAATAAGTCGAGATTAAAGGGGAAATAAGGTTTAATTGCGTCTTATGAAAAGCTTAAAATCCTTACTAAATTTACATTCGAACGGAACCTAACCCTAAGACCATTGTAAATCCTCATTTGCAATTGAAATGAATTGAGAAGGATTTACGAAATTGCCCAAAATATTTCCCTACTAAAATAGCCATTTTTATTGATTTTAACTTCCTTAAAGAAGTAACTGTTTTATCCTCCATGTAGGGATTTTGGGGAAGGGTCTTCCAGAACCAGTCGATCAAATTGATTATGGATCCTTTATACTCCCCCCTCCCCCTCCTTAATACTTCCCCCTTCTTAACTCCCCTCCTTAATAATCCCCCTTCTTAAACTTCCCCTCCTTAATAATTCCCCCGTCTTAAACTTCCCCTCCTTATTACTTCCCCTTTCTTAAAGTCACCCCTCCTTAATACTTCCCCCTCCTATATTGTTCCTTCTCTTTAAGGAAGCTTTCGTTGGAAGCTCTTCAAACAAGTACTTTTTTTTTAATTTCCTTAGAGAAGTTATTGTTTTTTTCTCACTTGTCGGGGAGCACTTCGCGGCCCTTAATTTTCACCAAATTTTCACAATATCTTCCTAAATAGTTGCAAAAGAAATTCTCAAGAGTACCTACGTAATTATGGACTCCGTCGGATAAATTATCTTTTTTGGAGCGGTGGAACTTCTTCTATTATGTGGGTTGGAGAACTGGAAAGACAAGAAGTAGTTTTCGATTCGTGTTAATTCCGTCGGGTGAGTTTGACGAGCAAGCGTGGCTAATTAGAAGTTGTTGTCCGACTTGTTGGGTTTTCGTCGGGTGGAATGGGAGGAGGGCTCGAAGGAAGACGTACAACGGCTTCGACTCCCCTAATCGCCTCCGTGCTTCCTCAACGTAAACCCCTTCAAGTAATACGAATTTCAATTAGGACTTAATTTATCGCTCCAGCCCCTGACCTCTATCAAACATAACTTACCTAAAACTTTTACGTAATCGATTACGTTGAACCGAATCCAATAAAACGTTTCCCTAATATACAGATCAACGCAAAATTATTTGAAAACGGAAACTAATTGCAGTATTTAAGTAATTAAGGGCCTCTTCAACTGAGCTCCGTTTTTCAATTTTGAGCAAACACGTTTGTTAGGTAAATGATACGATACGACATCCCTTTTCTACGAGATCATCTGATTTCACATCCCTTTTTCTACGATGATTCACATCCCTTTTTCTACGAAATCAGTATTTCACATCCCTTTTTCTACGAAATGATCAGTATTTCACATCCCTTTTTCTACGAAATGATCAGTATTTCACATCCCTTTTTCTAGGAAATGATCCGTTTTTCCTTTTTCCTTTTCCTTTTTCTACGGATGAATTTTATGAATTGAAAGGAGGGGGAAGTTTTTAAAATTTCAAACGTGCATATCTCCGCCATTTTTTAAATTAAAAAATCGCCCACGTTAATATCATGTTAAACTATTCAGGAAGGTTGTGTGAAAATTTGATGAAAATCAGTTAAAAACTGTAAAGTGTTCCGGAAAAATACTACGGCCGGCCGGAACTACAGACAAAGTTGAATCGGTAAGATCAATGACCCTCCGGGGTCTGGATGACCCTTCCCCAAAAACCCGGTGTGGAGGGTATCACAATAACTTCATTTAGGAAAACAGCCCGGTGTGCTCGCCCGTTTCATGCTGCCTGGCTAGGCGAAGACTTTCATTTTTTACTTCGATATTATGGACGAAAAATGATTGAATTTCGCTACTTTGAGGAAGTTCTCGTCGGGGTCAGCTCCAAACTTTTTTAGGGTTTTACTCAGTCTCAAGGAAATATGTCACAGGTATAAAACGAAGTTGGGACGTGATAAGTCTAGATTGATAAGGCATGTTTTCTCGAAAGCTGTTCTGACGGAGCAATTAATCAAGTGCCGTAACATATCCAACCATGATTAATAGGTGAAAGACCTCTGCTAAGCAACATGACGCCCTCTAAGCAAAACCCCTATTGTTCTTCATGTCATTAACGACGTCTCCCTCAATGGGCTAATTACGTTTAAATTCTCACATGTTTAATAACCTTTAAAAAAATGAATTCTTCCGAGGTAAAATACTACATTAGAAGACAAAGTTTTAACAGTTTCTTTTACAGAAAATCAATATTTACGATCCGGATCTTATCGACGTGTATTTGCTTTTGCCAATTTTGGCCGTAGGGATGACAGTCTCGACGTTTTTTTGGAAATCACTTTACATTTTGCTGAAGCATTATAATAGATACCCGAGGGACGTAGTGCTTCACATTTGCCCCTCGTGCATACAATTCTATCGTCGTTGGCGATCGCCGTTTTCGGGAATATACATAGAAACGTATTCAATTCGTCGCCATTGAACAATTGGGTTCAGAACTTTATACTTCTTTTCTCTTCTGGTTTTTACATTTTTGAATCCATTTTCTGGCAGTACGAGGACCATCGCGATATCGTAACACTGGTACATCATGGAGCGTCGATATTATCTTTCGGTTATCCCCTCGTGACCGGGACGTACGCCTCCCTTTGCTTTTTACTCTTTTCAATCTACGAATCCTCAAATGTCTTCTTAAATCTGCGTTACCTAATGAAAAAATACGAGTATGACAAAACGAACAAAAGGATATTCACTTTGAACGATTTCTGCTTCGAGTTCTACTTTATAATACAACGGTTTTTCCTCGGAATCCATTATTCCTACCTTATTCTGACAGATGTGAATGTCAAGACAGAGATCAAGGCGATGTCCGTCGTATGGAATGTATTAAGTTTCGCCTTTTTTGACGCTTTTTACGTTCGTGTCAAAGTATCAATCTGACATAATAAAATCATCTGTCATTTGCGAATTTCATTTTTAGCTCTGTTAACTTTTACGAGGAAGGAGAGTTCCTCCCCGCCTAGCGAAACCCCAAAGCGCAAAAAGTACAAACGATGTGAGTATGTTTACTGCGTTTTTTGGGAAGTATTAGCTTAAAAAATTTCTTTTTGAGAGTAATTTGGGTACCTTGGTTATGATTTGACGAATCGGCTGTACGATTCCCGTCTTACGGGGAAGCGTACAGTCGATCGCCAATCGTCAAAATCGGCGACCTTGGGAATCGTACAGTCAATCGTCAATCGTAAAATCGACTCGACCTTCGGGAATCGTACAGTCGATCGTCAATCGTCAAAATCGGCTCGACCTTCGGGAATCGTATAGTCGATCGTCATCGTAAAAAGCTCGACCTTCGGGAATCGTACAGCCGATTCATCAATCGTCAAAATCGACTGTACGGCACTTCGTTTTTTGGACATCATTTATTTTCTTCATAATCTTATCGCACTTCAAAGTACTCTTTATACATGCTAGGCTCCTTGAAAGGGAAATGTATAGGCGAGGGAAGTGGACTTTTTCACCGCCGTAGCTGGTAGTTTATGAAAGGCTGGATGATTTTTACACTGAGTGTTTTCTGTGGTGTTCATCGCTAATCGATGAAATCTTTGATCTTTATTTTTGGAGAAAAGGAGGGAAATAAGTAGGTCAAGTCGGATGATAACAAGCTTTCGCGGTGGTGTGAGTTATCCTCCTAATGAACCTGGAGACAGTCCGGGGGATTGATTCAACCTCGAGGGAGGAACAACAATCTGCAAACACCTCGTCGTCCCCCTTTCTTTTCCCTTTTTTCTACCCGCTTCCTCAACTTTTTTTCTGCCAAAAAACGTATTTTGGGGAGTACGAAAGGCTGGTTAGCCTGTAATTCAATTGAAAATCAACACCTTCGATGGCAATAAATTTTCTCTCTCTGGTTTTTTTCTTTTTATAGGCTTGTGGTGGACTTGACGATTCTTTTCACATCGCCACCGTGTGAGAGATTAAATTACCGGGTGGAAATGAAGTTAGAGCGTTCCTCATGTTTATTTAATCCGAGGAAATGTAGGAGGAAAAAAAATTGAAAAGTTGAATAAGTTTGCTTTGGCACTTAATGAACAAATCAACAAATTATCTGGACAAGTCCGTTGAAGGAACAGAACTTAAGTAAAATTGGAGTTTCCCATCGAGCACCACTTATATTTGTAATCTCTGAAATCCTGCTACGCCAAAGGGAACCTACAATGTCATATGATTTCTTGTAAAAATTTGAACGTTTAAAAAGTTTATTATGAAATTGATGGTTTTTGTGTTTTTGTTCGCTAATGTAAAAGGGAAAAATGAGGACGATGAGAAGATATTTGGGGGTAGACAAGCGAATACAGGAGAGTTCCCCTTCGCAGTGGTTTTTCTCGGCGCAGTATTGTGCGGTGGGGCTGTAGTGACAGTAAACAAAGTGGTTACTGCGGGACATTGTCTGGCCAACTACAAAGTAATCGGTAAGCCGATCCTTCGTGACATGAGCCGTATGAAAGTGGTCGGAGGAGTCGTCGACTTCAAAGACAAAGAGAATTCCGCGTACCAATCGAGAAGAATCCAAGATGTCCATCTTCATGACGATTTCAGAAAAAGAAATGACGGAAGTCTCTTCCACGACATCGGCATCGTCGTTTTGGTCAAACCGTTCGAACAAACGGCGACGTTAGCACCGCTCCCGTTTGTAAGCACTGACCCGAACGTTTTTAAAAAAGAATGGAACCGATTGGTCGAGAAAAATACGACTTGCTTGTCCATGGGATGGGGGACTACCAGATACAAAATCCAACTTGACGCAGACGGCACGTTGATCCACAAGCCAGAAAAAATGTCGAATGTTTTAAAAGTGTTTTCGTTCATTCCTTGGAGCGACGAAAGATGCAAACGCAGATCGAACCCATCCGATAACATCACTATGTACGGCGAAGTTTGTGGAACAGCTTTGAAATACTACGAAGGTTTCTGCAGCGGCGATTCGGGAAGCCCGTTCATCTGCAATGGCAGCGTGTACGGTTTTACTACAGCAAGCATCGACTGCCACGACAACGAAAATCCTCAAACTTATCTCCTTCTATGGTACTACATTAAATATTTCGAACTTGACAAACCATATAGCGCTTCATCCCAACATCTCATTTTTACACCGATCCTCCTCACACATTTTTATAACAAATCATTATTTTGAACATATTTATTTTTTTTTTTTCATAAATTGAAATTTTCTTTTTAAAGGGATTCGAAAGGGGGCTTTCTTGCTAATTTGGAGAGGCGATGGTTAAGTAAACTTTTTGTCTCAGTTTCCCCTCCCGTCCTATAAGCCCGACTTCGTAATTTACTTTGCAGACTGAGACGAAGTTCAAAACATTTTAAAACTGGACTTTTTTTTCCCTTCTCCAAAATCTACTTCCTCTAATAAGGAGCTTAAGAGTACTTTAATGAAAAAAATAAATAAGAACAGCCAAAAAAAACTTTCTGCATCGGCAGTTCTACATTTTCTACACGGTATTTCAACATTAAACAGTAGAAACTGAACATTCTTTTAACATTTTTTTTAGTAGAGAGAAATATGATATTTCCACGCCTTGCGAGAGTGACATCCCTTGGGCAGAAAGCCATTATTTTTACCTTCATGGAAAAATTTTTGAAAAAATAAAATAACTTGGAAAATAAATAGAAACCGTGATTCCAAACTTTTGCTCGGTCCTATAGTACTTTTAAACCTATTTGTTGTTATAAAAAATAAGCAATGATGTATTAAAACTTCAGCTGGCTATACGAAAATTATTGCGCACACCTCCATAAACGGTTTTTGAAAATAGGTTTCTCAGACTCCGTTTAAAAGTGATGAATGATTCAATTTATGTCATCTCAAAACTCAATTTGAGCTTGAATATCAGTCTCAAATTTCTAATATTACCGTCAGAATAAAAATTGAAGGAGGAAGAGTAATTCGATCAAGCTAAACAAGGGTCGATTTCATGAACAATTTGGGCAACGCCGAATAATGTAATCCATGGTATTTATATCCAAAATAATAGTTGTTGCTAATTCTATATGTAATAACCGGTCTAGCAATTGGTTTACACTATGTATTCAATTTGGATCATCGCGTTGTATCGGCCTTTATTAGAAGGGCTGGAGCTGCCCTACAGTAGGGTGAATTAGTTTTTTCATCCCTAATATCGAAAATGAAATTTTCAGAATCTAGGTAGAAAAATTAATATATTCGCCCAAGAAGGAACACCCCTTTCTGTGTGGCTAAAATACTAGTAAGACGCCAAAATCTCTGCCTACTGGGTATTTAAAAAATTTAGATTTTTTTTTTTTTCAATAGAAAAATATACAATAGGTTGTTATAAAATAAGGGGGGAGTATAAAGAAGGATACATTTTAGGAGGGGGAAGTATAGAGGAGGGAAGTTTAAGGAGGGGATTCTTTTTGTTTCGATTTTTCTTTTTTTTTTTCAAAAAATTTTCTAAGTTTTTTGTTCGGATTTTTTTCTCAAAATTTTTTTTAATTATTAAGGAAGAAATAATGGAATTTCTGCCAAGGGATGTCACTCTCGTAAGGGTGGAAGTATCAAATTTCTCCCACCTAGATGTGAATTTGTTACCTAGTTACAGAATAGATAAAAGATATAAAAAATGTACCTCAAAACAGATGAGAAAGGAGAATGACAATTTTACTCTTCAAATGGCTATGAGAATCCCTTTGAAAGAGAATCTCACCCGTAGTGCCCCCTTCGGTAGGCCGCAGGCATTCGCCAGCTCAGCTCTTGTCAAATCCTTCATAGCAGATATTAGAATAATATTTCTATAATAATACTATTAATATAGGAAGAGAGCCATTGTACTGCTGTACTTGTGAAACTCTCCTTTCCCATAAATTGAAAGATCCTGGACCGCAATAATCAGTTTTGCCAACACGATGGGATCTGTCAGTGCTAGAGCCCTTTCGTCATTTAAGATTCAAAAACGATAGGCCTTTATTTAGTTTTCATATTTGTCATCGTCTTGAACGGAAGGAAATATTTTGAGACAAATACTGATTGTGAGTGGAAGGGAATTTAAATTTCAGATTTTCCGTCTTGGAAAAGGATCTTGGAGACTTTGAATTATGTATTAGTAACGCTGCAGTCGAGGGGGAAAAATAGAGTGGCCCTTTTTTCGCGAAAATCCCAAATAAGTTAATACTCTTTAAACAATACTGAGAAAAAGAATTTTTTTTATTTATTTTTAATACCATTTTATACGTGAGTACCTATAAATCGTATTAACCGAGAAGGTGGAGAAAGTAGGAGAGAAAAAAAAATCCCAATTGTTCGCCGGAATGTATTGCCCTCAAAAGAGAAAAAGCTCTCTAATTAGGTCTTGAAATTCCCGACGAGTTTTAACTCTTCCGCACAAATCCTGCGGTTGCGGTAATTGCTTCCGTTGCAATTTTAACCGTCTAAATTACACTTAACAACCCTTATTACTTAATTACTAATTTTTCAAAAAAATAATTTCATTTTTAACCGTAAAATGTGGAAATGCACCCAACAGAAAGTCATAAAAGGAAACTTAACTGGAAAAATATGTATTTCATATGGAGTATAAAAAGGATGTTAGTAAATTTGTGAGTTGAGAAAGATTTTGGCGACCCCCTCCTTAAGCTCCCCCTCCTATACTTCCCCCTTCTTGATACTTCCCCCTCTTTAATACTTTCCCCTCTTATATTGTTCCTTCTCTTTAAGAAGTTTTCGATGAAGCCCTTTTCCACACAAAGGCATACCGTATGATTCGGAAGAAGGTCCCAAAACTCCCAAGCCCGTATGATATAATCTTACAGTGCTATTTTGAGGCTTTTATCAAATATTGTTTGAAAACTATCTCCAACCCGTCAAGGATGCTTACCTGGCATTTCGGTTTTGCAGAGGAGGAAAGACGACGGCGAATGGATTTTGGGAAGGAAACTCGGAGCTCGAAATAAAGAGGGCCCTCTTTCTATTAAAAAAACCAATGTGCAAAAACCTAAGATTTCCCATGGCTTTTAGGACATGGAAGGTCCCTAAACTCCCAAGCCTTACAGTGCTATTTTGTTTTTTCTCATCTGGATAGGTGTCCGTAGGGCGAAGGTAGATTAGGGTAGTAAAAAGATGTAAAATGAATTTAGGCCTCGGCCCAGGACGCCCTCGGCAACTTGAAATTTCATTTCATATCCACCCGAAGGCCGTGTCAGCAATCCTAGGGTATGGAAACTCTTCTACCGAAACTCCCTCAACGCCCTCCTTTTTGTCCCTTTCTATATAAATAGATTTCGGACGACTCTCCTACTTTTCGACCGAATATTTCATAATCTCGAATTCTGATCACGTCCCACCTTGGGTTGTCAGGAGTTCCCTCAGAATCTCCTTTTTTTTATTGAATCATCGTCGCTCTATAAATCACAAGCGGTTACCATTGTCAGCTACAGTCTTTTCCCAGATTATTTTCCCAGATTAAACCCACCTGTTTTTTCTCCCCTTACGCAATAATAATTACGAAAAAACCTTTTGTTAAAAAACACACAAGTGTTTTTACGTCATAATAAATCTAAATAATCCTAAAAAGGGAGTCCTTGCTATGAATATAAAAGAAGAAAAAAAAATTACCAGGTCATGAACTTAAAGTGGCTTTAGAAAAGGCGATAGATCACGGGACTCGTTGAACCAATAGCCTCAAACGTTTTTATCCCCAGTCTATTTAACTTTCCCCTATAAAAAAAAGGATGTTGAAAAATAAGCTCCTTTAACCTTATATCTCAGTAATTTAAAAAATAAAATAAAACTATAATCAAGGTATAGCTTAAGTTACTTTTTTTACTCAAGTGAGTTTTAACTTCGTTTTAAAAACAATTTTACCTTTAAAATAATTCCGATTTGAGTTGTTCATTTGGGGGAGCGGAAGGGGAATTTTTTTATCAAATTGTCTCAAAAATTATACTAAAAAGTTTGAAAATAACCTTAATTTCATTTCCAAGGAAGGGGAAGTATAAAGGAGGAGGAATGTCTAGGGGAAGTATCAAGGAGGGTAAGTATCTGGGAGGGGGAAGTATTAAGGAGGGTGAAGTATAAAGAAGGGGAAGTACGAGGAGGAGAAGTATAATTTCAAGTATTTTTGAATTTACAAAATTTTCCTATTTTTCTCAGTTTTTTTCCAAACAATTTTCGAAGTATCAAGGAAGAAATACATAATGAGCATTTTGCCCAAAGGGTGTCCCTCTCGCAAAGAGAGAAAGTATAAAATTTCCCCCTACTAAAAAAAAAATTTTTACACCAAAAATTCGTAAAAATATAAGGAATATTTTGTCAAATTTTGGTGAAATCGGACCAACGCGCGGACGCTGGGCGCAGCGAATTTTTAAAATTTCAAACGGACATATCTCCACCATTTTTTCGAATTCAAAAATCGCCCTCGTTACATTCTTCTTCACCAGCTTAAGAAATTTTTGTGATAAGGTGAAAATCGGTTGAAAACTGGCCGTAAAGTATTCCGGAAAAAAAATGCTACGGCCGGCCGGAACCACAGACGAAGATGAGATCGGTATAGATCTATATTCGAATAAGGTATCTGGTAGACCCATCCCCAAAAACCATACGTGGAGGGAAAAACAATAACTTCTTTAAGGAAGATAAAATCGTAGCTAGCCAGAAAAACAACGGGCCGCAGATTGTAGTTCGCGAAAAAACGTCAGGTAGCAAAGGTGGCGCAAAGGTTGGCACCCAAAAGCATAAAACTCTTTCCGGCTCAAATCGATAAGTTTTTACCACTTGAAATTTTTTGCATCGTCAAAAAACTTTCCCACATATTGAGATTCTTCCTTAATGTACTTGGAGGTGTAACGTAGGGTACAAAATGAATCATAATAATCGTCGGGAGTCCATCAGCGGAAATGAAATGACGAGCCCGGAAATTTGCAAAGTCCGGGGTAAAAAGCGAATGAAATTAGTCCTCGTGTGAAAATCGTAGTCTCACCCTGTCGAGGATGACAACAAAATTAAGTGGAAAGAGTGGATGGGGGGGGGGATGTGGAAGCTCTCGTGGAATTGGAATTGAAGTGATGATTGGAAATTGATATGGTGTCAGCGTTGAGGGAAACGACATATGCATCGAGATGGCTCTGCATTCTAATAAACACCCTTTTTACATTCCACCAGAGAACTCCCTTCAAAATAGCATCGACAAAAAAAAACCCACTTAAACTATATTTTTCTAAAGCCTCCATTTTATCACCAATAAAACGTACATGTTTTATACGCACTGAAGAAAATCGTAAAAGACCAATTTTAATAGAGAGAAAATAAAGTAGCTGATAATAATTTTAAAACTGTGTTAGTGCTTCTGTAATAATTTTACAACTTTATTTAACGTTTTCATTTGAGAAATAAAATCTTTGGTTTTTATCCGAAGAAACAATTTGTTTAAATTGCTCGTTAACTTTAGGATCAATTTCGAAGAAAATGGGGGGGGGGGGGTCTATAAAGGGGAAATTTTAAGAAGGAAAAATATAAAGGAAGTATAAAGGATGGGAAGTATAAAGGAGGGGACGTTTAAGGAGGGGGAGGTATAAAGGAGGGTGAAGTATGTATGAAGGAGGGGAAGTTCAAGGAGGAGGAAGTATAAAAGGGGAAGTTTAACGAGGGGGAAGTATAAAGGAGGGAGAGTACACGGTGTCCGCCCCCTTTAATTTTAATCAAAGAATTCGATGGTGTAGTTTAAAATGCGTTTGGATATACAGGGCGCCCCCAACAGAACCTATCTTCGTTATATCGTCGCGTTAGTTCTAACACCGGATAAGTCATTTTTCCTAGGTTTTCAGGAGAGCCAAAATACGGATTAATTTCTCATTGGAATCAATGATTACTGGTGGCATTACCTGGTGGCTAAATCGTGAACTACGCGTTTTCTGTTGGTAATAGGGTTAAATTACCAACGGAATTGGATTCTCCACAAAATTTACCATCAGAAACTATGCCTAACTCAAAATTGATTAAAAATGACTTATCCGGTGTTAGAACTAACGCGGCGATATATAATCAGAACCTCTATTTTTATTTCAGATTCGTTCAATTTCAAGTTGGTTCGACTATTCATATGACCATTTTTGACAACTTTAAAAAATGTCAAATTTTAGCGTTTTTCGCGCTAAAATACGTTAAAATCGACCTATGAGACTCATTTTTTTTATTCCACTTCTTTTTGTCCGAAGATTCCAACTATCACAAATTCAAGCATCTTCGCATCCTACATCACGCGATGTCGCCGCTAACGGCCTTTTTCAAGTTCGCTAATTTTCATATCTGAAATGGTTTTAAAATTTCAAACAGACATATCTCGCCATTTTGGAAATTCAAAAAACCAAAAGTCTTCGCCCAGCCAGGCCTACGGAACTGGCGTGAGCACCCTTTTCTCCCACTAAAAAAGAAAAAAATAAATAAATAAAATCTAAATTTTTCTTTAAGTTTTGAGCTCCAATATTCATAGTAGCGTGGGCGTTTTTATTTCTTTTTGAGACTCAGTGTTGAAAAAAAAACGCAGAAAGGTTTTTACGAAAAGAAATCTATTTGCTAAATCTTCTGACATCAGGTGCCCGGAAGCATTCATAACTCGATTAAAAGAAAAAGGAACCGGAAAAGCTTTCTTAATAAGGGGACTTTTTAATAAAAAGAATGTGATTAATGGGCCAGAGTTGGCGAATTAGGAGGGACACTCGGTTGAATTTCAAACGAAAGGGAAGGTCAACTTTTTTAAAAAAATCATCAATCTCGGCCGAAGAAAAGGGGTTGCCTTTTTTGTAGCCCTAACCCTAATTACACGTGTCAAAAACCACTTTTCCTTTTGTTAAATGATACAAAATTTGTTTAAATTTAAAAAATCGATCGTTTCAAAAGGGGATTGAGATCACCTTAATTAGGAGGAATAATCAGGCTCTATTAGCAATCAATTTTATAATCCCTTCAAATCAGGTTAATTGGACTATTGAAACTCGTGACAAACGTAGAATAATAAAAGTTAGGAGCACGTTTCACTGAGATTCTACCCAAGCGCATTTCCACTTTTAAGTTTCATTAAGACTTTCATTTCAAAATAAAATTGATGCCTTTTGTCTCCTCGAGTACTTAATTTGTTATTTTTGATTAAATTTTTTTTGTGGTATATTACGGTGCAGTGTTGGGCAAAAAAAAAATCTTCCATTTTTTCTGACCTCTCAAAAGTTGTAAAAATCAATTTTTCAAACTTAAAATTATGGAAAAAATTTCAAAAAAATCTCAAAGATGCGCCTTTAGATGATAAATAATTTTCAAAAAAAATTAGCTCTGTGGGATCATTAGATCTCGAGACATTGAGGTTTTCCTAAAAAAGGATAAACCCGTTTTTGAGGAATATTGTTAAGTTTTTTGAACCCAAAATGTCAGTTTTATTTACAAAAAAAAGCATCTTCTGGATTTTTTTGGTCAAATTGGAGTAAGGGCCGAAATGCCCCCTTGTCTTACAGCCTTCCTTTTGCAGTTATATTAAAAATTATTACGAAATCCTTTTTTCAAAATTCCCAACAATGGCGGATATGTCTCAAATTTTTAAAACTTTGGCAAAGCAGGTCCGATTTTCACCAAACACTACAAGTATTTTTTTAAAGAATTTTTGGTGCAAAAAAAAATAATAATATTTAAAAAATGTCAATAAAAAGTTTTTTAAGTTTGGTCGGCTCCTGACTAATACTTTTATTTAATTTTTTTTAATTTATTAGTTGAAGGAAAAATTATGGATTGAGTTTTGCTAGATGGGGCAGATTACTGCATTTCCCCTTTTTTGGAAATCAAAAATAACTTCCAAAATTTTTCGAAAAAAAAAGGTAAACTTTTAATTTTATTTCTCTTCTTTTTTCTTATCCTAGTAGCGCTGATTTTTTTGGGTTGTTCGTTTTATGGATAAATCTAGGATGATTTCTTTTAAACTTCTTTATTAGCCTCCTACATGTTTCGGGGATGAACCATCCCCTCTTCAGGGAGTCTGAAAAAATTATATGGAAGGTAAGTACATATGACTTTTTGGATAAACAGTAATTTCGGTAATATATGACAAGTTGTAACTTATAATATAAAAAATTTTAACACTTACGAAGTCTTAAGTTTTTCAGTGGTAACTATTTTCATGTTATAATTCTCACTTTTTTGTTTTTTGTTTCAGGTACGTATACATTGGGAATTTCAGGAATCTCGAAGCAATAACACCTATTTTTTAACAGAAAAATTATGTTTTTTTTTTGTTTTTTTAAAAAAATGACTAGATAAAATTTTTTGTAACTTACGTTTTTTAAAAAAATCAAGATAAAAATTCGATGACTAGATTGTTTTTATTTTTTTATATAATAACTGTTTTTTCCTCTTTCTCATTCTTTTATATCACAGACGCATGTAAACGAGGATGAATAATTTAATAATATTTTAAAAACAGTATTTTGGGCAATAAAAAGGAATAAAAGGTGTAAAACGTGGTCGGTTCATCAAGGTCGGTAGGTAGGTTTCATTGTTTGATTGTTTATCAATGATCGTCCTGTGTTTCCAGTGTTGTCGGAGTAAACAAAAGGCAATTAAATAATTTTTAAAAAATAATTTAATTTTTTTTTTTATTAATTAAATATTTTTATTTAATAATTGGGTTTTAATTTTTTTTTTTTTTTTTTTTTTTTTTTTTTTTTTTTTTTTTTTTTTTTTTTTTTTTTTTTTTTTTTTTTTTTTAAATGAACTATCATATGATTTTTAGTATATTTTCATATAGGGTATTTATTGATTCGTTTGGGCCTCTATTATTTGCAGAAATGGGGTGACTGTGTATAGCTATGTTCTCTAATGTATTCTTTTGTGAGTATTTTTTTCGTTGTAGAGAATTTTAACGTCATCAAAGTTGAATGTGTGTTTGTATTGCACGGCATGACGACTTAGGCCTACTTTTGTGTCGAACAACGCTATATCTCTTTGGTGTTCTTTCATCCGCGCTTCTAAGGGCCTTGAAGTTGACCTATGTAAGGGGTGTCGCAATTGTTGCAAGTAACTTTATAAACCACATTTGTTTCTTTAAGGGTTCGATAGGTTTTTTTAGACTTGGAAATAAAGTTTTTACACAGTTAGTCATTTTTGGGTTACTGCAATGTTGTTGTTGTTGCAATCTTTTGACAAAATTTTCTTTAAATTGTCGGTTAGGTCTTTTACATACGTGAATGAGCAGTAGGTAGTACCTCCCCATACTTCACTCGGGATTCCACTCTCAGTCCGGCACAACTCCTGTTTGACTTCATTCGTAAGTTTTTTAATTAAATGGCTGGGGTAATTAAATGTTTTAAAATTAGTGGTAATGTTGATCAAATTCTTTTTCCAGAATTCCTGATCACTAATACTTAAGGCCCGTTTGATAGTGTTTTTAGTAAGTTTGCCTTGATATGAAAAGGGTGGTTAGACAGGAAACTAATAATTCTACCGGAGTCAGTCGGTTTGGTGTACCAGTCAAAAGACATGTTTCCATCAGGGTGTTGATAAATAAGAACATCTAAAAACGGCAGAATGTTTTTTTGATTCTTCAAGAGTAAATTTTAAACCGAACTTATTAGCATTGAACAGATCTAGACAGACCTCGTATTGGTTTTTGGTAAAGATTATTAGGTCGTCTACGTAGAATTTTATAAATTGAATGTTTAATTTTTGGGTGGAGGTTATATCTTGTAACAATTCTTGCATGATGATATCCGCGATTATTGGGCTTAATACTGCTCCCATTGGTAGCCCTTTAGTTTGTTGGTAATAGTTGTTGTTAAACCAAAAATAGTTGTTGGTGAGACAGTTTTTTAGGAGTTCTAGAAACAATGTTTTGTTAATTTTGGTATGTTGTATTAGTGTACTCCAATTATTTTCGATGATATCAATAGCAAATTGTATTGGGATATTAGTGAACATGCTAACTACATCAAGGCTAATTAAACAATTGTCTTGATTGAGGGGGTTTTCTTTTAAAAATTCTTTTAGTTCCAGTGCATTTTTAACACTAAAATTATTTTTATTTTTTATGTTATTGAGAATTTTAAGAATATATAGTGATAGTTTACGAAGGGGGTGGGAGTAAGTGGGTACAATTGGTCTAATTTTATGGTTTTTTTTATAGGTTCCGTATAGGGAGGGGATTTGTGCGTGATACGAGTTTAGCGAAGTTCTTTCATATTTATCAATGTAGTTGGCATCAAATAATTTGTTAACTAATCGGTTATTAAGATTGAGCAGTTTATTCGTTGGGTCTGTTTCAATCGTTGAGTATGTATTTTTGTCTTCTAAAAGGGCTTCAATTTTATTTAAATATTCTTCTTTATCTAAAAGGACTACTTGTTTAGTTTTGTCTGGGTTTTGTTTACTTTTGTTTACTCCGACAACACTGGAAACACAGGACGATCATTGATAAACAATCAAACAATGAAACCTACCTACCGACCTTGATGAACCGACCACGTTTTTACACCTTTATTCCTTTTTATTGCCCAAATACTGTTTTTTAAAATATTATTAAATTATTCATCCTCGTTTACATGCGTCTGTGATATAAAAGAATGAGAAAGAGGAAAAAAACAGTTATTATATAAAAAAATAAAACAATCTAGTCATCGAATTTTTATCTTGATTTTTTAAAAAACGTAAGTTACAAAAAATTTTATCTAGTCATTTTTTTAAAAAAAACAAAAAAAAAAAACATAATTTTTTCTGTTAAAAAATAGGTGTTATTGCTTCGAGATTCCTGAAATTCCCAATGTATACGTACCTGAAACAAAAAACAAAAAAGTGAGAATTATAACATGAAAATAGTTACCACTGAAAAACTTAAGACTTCGTAAGTGTTAAAAATTTTTATATTATAAGTTACAACTTGTCATATATTACCGAAATTACTGTTTATCCAAAAAAGTCATATGTACTTACCTTCCATATAATTTTTTCAGACTCCCTGAAGAGGGGGATGGTTCATCCCCGAAACATGTAGGAGGCTAATAAAGAAGTTTAAAAGAAATCATCCTAGATTTATCCATAAAACGAACAACCCAAAAAAAAAAAAAAAAAAAGGTAAACTTTTCTAAATTCAAAAATATTTGAAATTATACTTCCCCCTTCCTTAAACTTCCCTCCTTTGTACTTCCCCCTCCTTAAATTTGCCCTAATTTTTACTCCCCCCTCCTCAAAGTTCCAAAAAATTCCTTGACTTTTCCTGTCACTAAAAATTCCCTCTTTAAAAAAAATGCTTCACTCAACTTCACTCATTTCATCTGGATCTATAGAGATTTTTATAATATTTAAATTTTATTTTGAGAGATAAATTAAAATAATAATAAAATGCATTCATTAGGGTTCCGATAGCAGAATTTTTAACTAAAAAAACAGATTATTTATAATAATTTTAAAAAGTTTATTTTATACAAAAAATTTAGAGCATCTAAAGCGTTTATAATTCAATAATTTCCCTGGAAGGGAAATAGAACTTTCAAGTGTATTAGATAGTATGATTTAATATTTACATTCAAGAACAAAATACATATTACAAGGGTGTTTAAATAAATAAGTTGGATTGTGTAAATAGAACAAAACTGAATATTTTGAATAGTTAAAACTTAACACAAATTAATGGAGGAAGCAAGGAATATAGGTAGATTTCAAAGAGAAAAAATTTACATAAAAGGGCTTATCATTATTATATTTTTTTAGGTTTTAAGTCTTCATTTTTAAACAGGGAAATCATGAATTGCTTCAAGTTGAGGGGCACTTTCTGCTTGTTCGCTGGGAATGAGTACAGGATCTGCTTGCTGGTTGACCAAAAGTGGGGGAGGCGGGTCGACAATTTCTCGTCATGAGTTGACTAAAAGGGCGGCGGCGGAGGTGAGGGGAGTTGGGGGGTTGGGAGCGCATGCCTGCTCACGCTCGTCTCCCAAGCGTCGAGAAGCTGAGAGACGGTAAACTTGGAAGACAATTTCGATACTCTGGATGCCAAAGCGGATTTGACCGCTTCCAAAATGGTGTCGCTGAATGTTCATGATCGGCTAAATGGCATTCAGGTGGACTTGAC
Source organism: Orius insidiosus (assembly GCA_014119065.1). Taxonomy (NCBI): domain Eukaryota; kingdom Metazoa; phylum Arthropoda; class Insecta; order Hemiptera; family Anthocoridae; genus Orius; species Orius insidiosus. The sequence goes on along the minus strand of JACGAQ010000623.1, from coordinate 84,801 downwards.
GGATAGTCCTCAGGAACGGACAGAGCAATCGGCGGTACGCACGGTAAATGTTTGTCATCGAGCCAGCATATCAGCTGAACGCTTCCCCCAGTACCTCCAGTCGGATCCAAACTTACTTTGAAGCGCTGATCCAACCTGGCAATCTCCCCTTGTAAAACTTCAGGTATATCATCATTCGTTTCTTCAAGTTTTCTCTTTTTTAAAGGAGGTGGAACGTTCCGGATGTCCGAACCAAACAAAGCTTCGATCGTCGGACCAAAAGTTCTTTGCAGAGAATGGTTTATAAAAGGCTCTGCATGTGGTTTTTTAGAGCCTCAAGCAAAGGATGTTGTTCTCTTTCTCTTACAGGTTCCGCACCCTAAAAATAATAATGTAAAAAATGTAAATAACAATTTATAAACACCCACTCTTTTTCCGTCCACTTTTTCCAAAACGACTTCGCATTTTAGTAATGTCTCCAAAGGCACTCTTTTATTTGGGTTTGCCAAAAGTTCCAAAAGAGTTTTCATTTTGCTTAACTTTTCCATATCTGTAACAATAATAAATAGATTTGTAGACTCAGCAAAATTTGCAGGAAAGAGGTTATTTCGGGGGAATGCTCACATCTATAGCTTTTAGGGAGGAAGGGGGTGATGTCGCGACCCTAACTTACTGGGAGGGGGTGCTGTCACATCACTAGCATTCAGAGGAGGGGTGTTATCACGTCACTAGCATTTATGGGAGGAGGGGGTGAACTTATGTCTAGGTGTTGCCACATCTGCTTTCAAGCAATGAAGGGAGGTTATGTCATGTCTCTTGTCTTCAGTGGAGGAAGAGGGCCACATCCTCTAGCTTCCTATGGGTTGTGGTCACATCCCTAGATTTCAAGCGATTAAGAAAGCCACATAATCAGCAATGAGGGGATGATGAAAAATTGACTTACTTGAAGAACCATCGCTTCCAACTCTTGAAATCATCCTCCGTAAGGTTCTATGTATTTACTAAGCTGACGAATTTTTTCACGATATGCTGCATCTTCTTGAAGGCTGCAGGGGCTTGCATTAGGTTGTCCGGGTGTGTTCAAACATCCAGAGCCGGGAGAAGAGGCCATACTTAAGGGCCTTTGCATACCCCCTTGCATCGGCCCTCCACCAATAAGCTGAGGGTTATTCGGTGATGGGACAAGCGCCGGAGATGGAACCATTTGTCTAGGAAATATAATTTAAAATAAAATTTGAATTTTTAACAGGAGGCATACCCAGGGGCCATTCCGACGTTTTGTTGAACAGGAGATGGAATAGGAGGCGTTGGGCTCTGTCGCAGATATTGCCCTGGGTTGACACCTCGCGGTCCGACGAAACCTCCTTGCGGAACATGCGCCATGGCTACGTCGGGTCTACGCTGCATTCCAGCCATTGCAACGCCAGGACCAAGCGGACTGCCAGCTGCCCCAGGTCCCATATTAGGCCCCATGTTTGGTCCCAATTGGCACATCATCGGCCCAACACCTTGTACTGGCGGTTGAAGCTTTTGCTGCAAAACAGGCCTCGAATTCATACCCTGCATCACTAAAAACAAAAATTTAAGTATAAATATATTTCGCAGGATAAACTTACTGTTTGGATTGTTCTGCTGAGGAACAGGCGGTGGTAAGCCTTGCGCCATCATTTGATTTCCTGATCCTAAGAATTTTTCAAAATTAAACATCTTTTTAATACAAGTACTTTTTAGACAAAAGAAGGTAATTTCACAGTATTTTTAGTTTCTAAGTGGTTAAAGCAGTATGACAAAAATAATTTGTAACTTTACCACTCACATTTCTATTGCAAAAAAAATTTATAAAATACTGTTCAACCACCTCAAAAAATCTGAAAACATTAGGAGAGGTACATTTCAGGTCCATCTAAATGCAGTATTAATTTGGTGCGGCCACCTTAAAGGGAACCATTTTTTCTGACCTCTCGAAAGTTACGAAAATTAACTTTTCACACATAAAAGTTTGGGAAGAATTTCAAAAACGCGTCTTTAGATGCTAAACAATTCGCAAAAAAATGAGCTCTGTGGGATCATTAGTTCTGAGATATTGAGGTTTTCCTAAAAAAAAGAAAAACCGTTCGGTTTTTTGATTTGAAATTTATGTTAGTTCTTATTCACATTAAGAGGCATCTTCTGGATTTTTTTCTGCCAAATCGGAGTAAAGGCCAAAATGCCCTTCTTATATAGCTATTGACAAAAACTCTGAACAGAAAGATCTTTTTCATTTTTGCCAAGTTCAAAAAAAAAAAAAAAAAATCTCGAGATTTTTAAGAAAACTGTAAAAAGAAAATTGTGTGGAAAAAGATAAACTTTGCGGACTTCATGGCTGATCAAGATCACAAATTAGTTTTCCCCAACTCTTCCTCTTCTCAAAAACCTAGAGGGTAATACAATATCTTCTCTTTGAGAAATTATTGTAAAAGAGAAAGCAGCTGCCAAAAAATAGAAGTTTCTGACCAGAATTTCATTGGTAAAAATCAATCTATCACATGCTTAAAATTAATTATAAGGATAATGTTACTGTTTAAAAAAATTTAATAATTTCCTTTTTAGTCATGCAGGGGATATACCACTCCAAATTTTATTGTGTTAAAAAAACGTGCGTTTTATGAAAAGAGAACTTTGCGGAAAAAAAAATCAAGGTGGAAAAAAAATAGGTAAAAGAATTTATTGTTTTATGATTACCTTGACGTGCTAAATTTTGAAGAGCATTGATCGGATCCTGCATGTTAGGGCCACCGTTATTGTTCATTATGCCAGTTTTTTCTTCGAGTCTAAAAGTCGCGGAAAGAAAAGAAACAAACAAACAAAAAAAAAAAATGATTTAATAATTATTTTTAAAAAGAGAGAATAAAGAAATACTGCGTCATGAATACTGATAGTAAATAAATAGTGGGACAAAATTGTTTTTTTAATCTTAAATGAAAATTGTAAATAGAAAAAAAGGGAGTTTCTCTTTTTCATGCTTTTTAGTAATCTACTTTGTATTAAATTTTAATTTTTTTTTTAAACCATAACCATAACGGCACAAAAGGGTTATTTAATTAATATTTGAGTTTTTCTCACTTAGTTCTCTGACGTGAAGAATCAGACGTGCGACGAATCCAAGATATTCTTCCTGTGATTGATTTTAATTTAAAAATAAATTAACTTTATATTTAATAATAATTACTTTTGTTTTCGCCTTTTGAAAAACATGGTTTTCCATTTCGACGCCTTTTTTGGTCGTCGACATTCCTGATCTTTGAATCGCTTCATCGCTGAAAAAATGAGAAGAAAAAAGTATAATAATGATTAAGTTAATATTTGGTCTTGAGGGTACAAATAATGAAATTTAACCGTTATGCTACAACTGTCAATTGAGCTTTCAGCAAAAAAGGGAGAATATCCTTAAAATAGTTCCATGGCCTCATGGACAATTTAAAAAATTACGAAAAGTCTTTCTCAGGCAAAATGCCAACGAAAATGAGGAAAATCCAGCGAAAAGGGAATTCTTGGAGGTAAAATTTAGAAAAACGCCTTAAAATTGAGTAAAAAAAAAGTGCCTCGGAAAAATTAATGGAAACGCCTAGATTCAAGAGGATGGGTGGTGACTGATATCCCAAAAAAAAAGGCTCTAAAATATGGCTCTTGGCTGAAAGATTTGATTTAAAAGCCGGAAACTGAGGAAAAGATGGTTTTTTTGTAAGAAAAATATGGAAATGCACAAAAAAGGCTGTTTTGTGGCCAATAAACAAGAAAAAATGCTCTAAAATCGAGATAAATTGCCATTTCTTGGCTGATAGGCAATAAACGATGGTCTTTCAGAAGACCATCATAAAGAAAAGAGAAAGTCGTTTTCAGAAAAAAAAAAGACGAAAATTTGGAGAAACTGATGCATGTCAGCCGAAAAACTGAGTAAAACTCCTGGAAATTGGGGGGGGGGGAATACAGGAAAAAAGTAGAATAGAGACAATCGATAACACGAGAAAGGACAACAACAAATACAGAAAAAAGCACACAAAAATCTGGTACGATAAAAAGGCTCAAAAATCAAGTTTCTCGCCACTGGACATAACAATCCATTCGCAAATTTCTCGAGCACATCGACCAAAAAAGGTGTTTATTCGCCAAAATGCTACCAATCACATTTTAGGCCAAAACATAGGAAGATGCCCAAAATTACACCAAAGAATTTCTCAGCCAATAAATGTGGAAAAATCACCAAAAAACCAGAAAACTTTCTGGCTCAGAAGGAAAATGATGTTTTTCGGGTAAAATTCTACTACCTCAAAGAATTAATTTATGTACATAAATTATAAGCCTGCATTCAATGAAACTTAAAGGTCATAGTGACCAATGGTCGATAACACATTTCTCCTTTTATTTATTATATTTTCTCACTTTTTAACCAAATTTCAGACATCAATACTGTTATGAGAGGACTTAACAAAAATATAAAAAATAATAATAGCCTACACTTACATTTTATTAACGACATTCTGCCTAAAGGGGTCCTCCATTCTTCACTTATCGACATATTTATTTTTTTATTTAAAAAATTGAAAAATTCGTAAAAAGAGATCGAGAAGAGAAAGCAAAAGGTTGTTTTTAATGACAATCAGTGCTACCAATCTAAACATGAACTAATTGCTTACAACATAAAATGATAAAAAATCCATAAAGGAGATTATATTTTATTCTAATATTTTAAAAATAAGTTTAAAAAATGTAAAAGTTGGAAAGAAAGTTTTGGTGAAAACATTTTTGAGGGGAAAAGTTTAGAAAGTAGGGAAATTAGGCGTGGGTTAGGTTTGATAAGGGGACTCAGGCTCTGGAACTGCCAAAGGTGGCTCTGCTCGTCTGCAAGTTCCGTGACAAATTTTTCTCTTCATTTTTTTTTTTCTCTTTGAAAAGAAGAAGCATTTTAGAACTTTTTCTGAAGGTAAATAGTTTTAATAGTTTTAATTTTTTTTTAATTTTTCTTTTTTGTTTTTAATTGCGGAGATTTTTTTGTCGACATTTGCCGTGATAGGGTCGGAAACTTTTTTTTTCTCCTCGTCCCCCGCCCCGCATCGTCCGGCCACAACCCCTCGCCCGCCTTCCCTTCCCTTATCGATGTTTCACGGCTGGATTTAGAAGCATTCAATCATTATTTCTTTTGTGTCAAAAGTTAATTTAACGATAAACTAAATATTGAAAGAACTTCTGCATTTCTTCAAATATTTGGTAGGTATGAACACCCTTTTTCCTCCTTCGTTTCACCTCAAGCATGGCGAAAAAAAATTTTTTTTACCTATACTTAAGCATGGCGAAAAATTTTTTTTGCAAAATAAATTTTATTTCTACCCAAAAATCATCTGCTTTTCTTACAATTGAAAAAATTAATTTTTTTCACACCTTCAATTTTTAAACAAATTTTTGCACCAAAAGAATTTTTTGGAAAATAAAATAAATGATATCTATTGACGTCATCGGAAAATTTTATTTTGAACAAGATGGTCTAGAAATTAAAAAATATTTTATTTCATAAAGTTGGGATATTTTGACTTAAAAGGGTTTTTTATTTATTTTATGGGAAACCGGGATTAGTTGACCTGTACTTTTTTTGTTCTCCCAATTTCCCATTTTCTTTCATATCTATGACTTAAGGATTAATTTTTTAAAAAGTGACAGATTTTTTAAAAATTTCAAATGTTTTAAATCGACACATTTTTTTTTAGGTAGATTGTTTTTCTAAAAAAATATGCAGTTCGAGGACCACTCAAGGCCCTCACAAAAAAAAAAAAATAAATAAATAAAACAAAAGTAAAAATAGGCCTAAAATACAGCTTACTTATGGTGCAACTTTTTTTCTCACAAAAATTTTATATTTTTGTGAAAAAATTTTCTTAATTTTTAATATTTCTTTCAATAGTTTGTGCCCTCAAAGTAGGAAAAGAAATAAATAATATATAAGTGCATAAATACACAAATAGAGGTTGAGTAACTGCTTTTTTCTTACAGGAAAAAGTTATAATTACCTATAACTTATAAAAATTTACTTCCCCTCCTCAAACTTATCCGCCTTTATACTTTCCTCCTTAAATTTATCCTCTTTTATACTTCCTCTCCTTAAACTTTTCCTCTTTTATGCTTCCCTCCTTAAACTTATTTCCTTTATACTTCCCCCTTCCTTGAACTTGTCCATTATTTAGTTATTTTACTCACTCTTGATCTTTTTATGATTTTTTTTACTTGAATATAATACATATAATTAAACTAGAATATAACAAATCCCCCCCCCAAAAAAACTTATTTTCTTCAAAAATTGACCTAAACTTTGATATTTTAACACTATTTAAAAAAAAAAGTAAAATAAGTAAGTCAGAAATACCATAAAATATTTTATCTTGTTTTTTATTTACTTGATAGGGGTACATTTAACTTTTTTTTAAAATCATTCTAAATTTCCTATAAACTTCAGGGTGGCCGCCGACCGGGAAATATTTCTACCCAAAAATCATCATACTGAAATTGAAAAATTAATTTTTTCACGCCTTCAATTTTTAAACAAATTTTTTGCACCAAAAGAATTTTTTTGGAAAATAAAAAATAAATGATACTATTGACGTCATCGGAAAATTTTATTTTGAACAAGATGGTCTAGAATTAAAAATATTTTATTTCATAAAGTTGGGATATTTTGACTTAAAGGGTTTTTTAAATTTTTATTTTTATGGGGAAACCGGGATTAGTTGACCTGTACTTTTTTGTTCTCCCAATTCTCCATTTTCTTTCATATCTAGGACTTAAGGATTTATATTTTAAAAAGTGACAGATTTTTTAAAAATTTCAAATGTTTTTCAAATGTTTTAAATCGACACATTTTTTTTTAGGTATTGTTTTTCTAAAAAATATGCAGTTCGAGGACCACTCAAGGCCCTCACAAAAAAATATAAATAAATAAAACAAAAAAATAGGCCTAAAATACAGCTTATTTGTGGTGCAACTTTTTTTTCTCAAACAAAATTTTATTATTTGTGAAAATTTTTCTTTATTTTAATATTTCTCTCAATAGTTGTGCCCTCAAAGTAGGAAAAGAAATAATAATGTAAGTGCATAAATACACAAATAGAGGTTGAGTAACTGCTTTTTTCTTACAGGAAAAAGTTATAACTTATAATTACCTATAAACTTAAAAAATTTACTTCCCCTCCTCAACTTATCCGCCTTTATACTTTCCCCTCCTTAATCCTCTTTTATACTTCCTCTCCTTAAACTTTTTTTTTCTCAATCATAAAATTTACTTCCCCTCCTCAAACTTATCCGCCTTTATTCTTTCCCCCCCTCCCAAACTTATCCTCTTTTATACTTCTCCCTCTTTAAACTTATCCTCCATTATACTTCCCCTCCTTCAACTTATCCTCCGTTATACTTCCCCTCCTTAAACTTATTTTCCTTTATACTTCCCCCTTCCTTGAACTTGTCCATTATTAGTTATTTTACTCACTCTGATCTTTTTTGATTTTTTTTTACTTGAATATATACATACATTAAACTAGAATATAAACAAATCCCCCCCCCCAAAAAAAAACTTATTTTCTTCAAAAATTGACCAAAAACTTTGATATTTTAACACTATTTAAAAAAAAAGTAAAATAAGTAAGTCAGAAATATCATAAAATATTTTATCTTGTTTTTATTTACTTGATAGGAAGGTACATTTAACTTTTTTTTAAAATCATTCTAAATTTCCTATAAACTTATAAATTTACTTCCCCCTCCTCAAACTTATCCGCCTTTATTCTTTCCCCTCCCTAAACTTATCCTCTTTTATACTTCTCCCTCTTTAAACTTATCCTCCATTATACTTCCCCTCCTTCAACTTATCCTCTTTTATACTTCCCCTCCTTAAACTTATTTTCCTTTATACTTCCCCCTTCCTTGAACCATTATTTAGTTATTTTATTCTCTCCTGATCTTTTTATGATTTTATGACTTGAATATAATTAATTAAACTTGTATACAACTTATTTTTCTTTTTCTTCAAAAATTGACCAAAAACTTTGATATTTTAACACTATTTTTTAAAAAGTAAAAAGTAAGTCAGAAATCATAAAATATTTTATCTTGTTTTTTATTTACTTGATAGGTAGATTTACTTTTTTTTAAATCATTGAATCTTTATCAATAAACACGACCATATTTTTATAACATGCTTTTCTTTTCTGAAAGATTTTTTTTCTATTTAAAAAATGATTACTTACATATTGGCGATCATATTCTGGCGCAAGGTTGGTGTCCTCCAATCGTCGGTGTTTGACATTTTTTATTTATTATTCCTTGTTTGAATTTTTAAGCGCAATTAAAAAAGAAGAGCTAGACATAGGGAGTTAGATACTGGGTTTATTTATAGAATTACATATTAGAAGTTTAGAGGGGAGTAGAGACTGAAAAACGGTGGGGAATTTCTTCTCTTTTTGCCTTTCAAAATTTATTTTTGACTCAATACGTCAAGTTTGAACATTTTTGGTCCACCCAGTAAGTATTTTGAATTTTTTTGCTTCCTTTTTATTACCAATGTTTTATCGCTTTTCATTGTTTAAATCCAGAGTCGAAAATAAAATTTATCATTCATTTTGAATAGTTTTATTTTTGAATTTAAATAGTTTTTTTACCTTTTTTAAAATTTTTCATTAGGTTTTCACAACTGTAATTTTCAAGTCAATCAATAAAAAAGTTTGCTAACCAAAAAACAAAATTCAGTTCATTTTTCAAAATTTCAATTTTGGTCATTGCGATTGGGGTAGCCTAAGCTGAAAATTTTAAAAAACTTATCTATTTTTCCACTTAAAGTAAAATTACGTTTTAAAAACTTTTTTTTCCATTCTTCTTTAAAATTAAAGTTACAAAAAATTTATCATAAATTTTTACTTTAATCGTTATTTTTCAACTTAAATAAAGTTTTAATTTTACTGCTAATTATAATTTACACTTTTCCCAATGGTGAATAACATTAGTAACCAAAACCAAAAAAGTTTAAATAAATCAAAAACCATCCGTTTTACTTCATAATTTAAAATTAAAAAATTCTTTTTAAGGGCTTAATTTTAAATTTTCTTTGCTGGGTAGCCAAATTTTAACTTTCAAATTATTTTTCTGCCCATTTTAACTATTTATTAGATATTTCTATTTTTTTTCTATACTTATGCATTTTTAGTCGAGCAGTTTTTTCATACATACAAAAAACCATCACCTTACAATCAAAATTGGTGAATTTCTGTCTTCAACGTTGGTTGACTTGCGTTCTAACCGCGTATCATCCTGTAACCTCTTGTTTTTGTAATATCGAAGTGTTGAAAAGTGATAATGGAATTAAATTTACCGGAGAAAGTTCTAAAATATGAGTCATTTCTCAACGATGTGCTTAAAGAACAACTTAAAGTTACGCATGAAAAATTGGATAAACTTGGTGCCGAAATGGCGGAGTACGTCCAGCTTAAAAACTACATAGAAACCCTCAAAGATGCTGAATTGGATCAACAAGTTTTAAAAACTCAAGTTGATATCGGTTGTGGATTTTACGTTCAGGCAAATATCGAGAATCCGAAGTTGATTTTGGTCGCCATCGGCTGTAACTGTTTTGTCGAGTTCAATCTGGATGCGCTCAAATTTGTTAAAAGCAGACTTGATTATATGGAAAAACAAACTGAGATTTTTAAACAACAAAGTTCAAATACGAAAGCTCACATTAAACTTGTTTTGTTAGGTCTTATGGAATTACAAAAGTTGTAATAAATGTATTAGATTTTTTTATTTTGTAATTCTCCTTTTATCTACAAAAGCTAAGCGGTGTCCACACTAAGCCGAATGTTTGGCTTGGCGGTTTAGTTTGGCGCAATCTTTTGAGAACGTTTTTAAAAACTAAAGGTGCGTTGATAAAAAAAAAGTTGTTAAATTTGTTTCTTGGTGTTCAGCAGCTACGCTGCTTGTTTTTCTGCCAGTTATTGTATTTCCCTCCATTCTGGTTTTTTGGAGGTCTTCTAGTCCCTTTGCACTTTAAGCCCTATGGCTCTATTGTGCTAAAAAAGAGGAAAATTAATTTTTGTTCTTCAACGGTAGATGCCAGCTGTACCATCTAGAGCTTTCCTTCTTTCCTTTCTTAGTTGTCCTAAAAAACTTTTCCTTTGAAATTCTGTCTTATTAGGTAGGGAACTAACCTTATGTCAATGGTATCATAATAGCTTTGTTCCAACCGCAGTTTGAAACTCCTGGAGCATGCGCAGAAGGACTTAAACGTCAAATCTGACGTTTGTCAGTCAAATCTGACGTGGAAATCCTTCTGCGCATGCTCCAGGAGTTTGAAGGTTTCAAACAGCGGTTGGACCAAAGGTAATGTTTGCCTTTTGTGGAAGTTAAAAGTATAAAAAATGCATGGAAATAAAATTTAAATGTTTATTTTGTTTTAGTTTTTAATGATTTCTTTCCTGTTTTGATCTTTTTCGTTTTTCTGCCTTTTAATTTTTTCGACTTGACTTTTCTCCCTTTTTTCGTCTTAAAGCCTTTTCGTCTTTTTACCTTTTTTCGATTTTTTCCCTTTTGTAGTCTTTTTACTTTTTTTGACTTTTTGCCTTTTTTACTCTTCTTTGACTTTTTACTTTTCTTCGATTTTTTACTTTTTTTAGTTTTCTTCGATTTTTTCCGTTTTTTGGACTTCTTACGTTTTATGGATTTTTTCCCTTTTTTGGACTTTTTACGTTTTTGGATTTTTTCCTTTTGGTTTTGTCCAGATCGGGGGGTGGGAGTCGTTCAGCTCGCGGCAATGGACCGCATGGGAAAGTCAGCGAATCTGTGGTTTCGACGCTTTCATGAAGACTCGGATCGGACTCGACAGTACAAGGACATAAAGTTTCCGGACGGCAATATTCCTTCTTCACCAAATAATCTTCAGGCAAAATGTCCGCTTCGAAGAAAAACCTCAGAAGCGCCCAGTTCATTATTTCCTCCAAACAGAGTCTCTCCGGGCCTTTCCATTTCATCAATTTTGGGACGTTGTACACCCTGTAGTTTTTATCTGCGCCAAATGTACTTCCTGGGCCATATCTAAATTTTTTTTTTAAATTTAGTCTTCTTCGGCTGGTCTTCCCCTCCTTGAACTTATCCTCCTTTATACTTCTCCTCCTTAACTTATCCTCCTTTACGCCCCCCTCTTTAACTTCCTCCTCCTTAACTTACTCCTTTACACTTCCCCTCCTTAAACTTACCCTCCTTTAACTTCCCCTCCTTAACTTATACTTCTCATTTACACTTCCCCTCTCTTAAACTTATCCGCCTTATACTTCCCCTCCTAACTTATCCTATTTACACTTCCCCCTCCTTGAACTTATCCTCCTTTATACTTCTCCTCCTTACTTCCCCTCCTTAACTCCTCCTTTATACTCCCCCCTCTTAAAATCCTCCTTATACTTATCTTCCTTTACTTCCCTCCTTAACTTCTCCTCCTTTAACTTCCCCCTCTTAAACTCCTCCTTATACTTATCTCCTTTACTTCCCCTCCTTAACTAATCCTCCTATACCTCCCCTGTCCATTATTTAGTTTTTTTACTCACTCGTGATCTTCTAAACGAACTTTAATGAGAAATCGCTCGTTGTAATTCTACCGTGGACAAAAATTTATTCAATTTCTTTTCGGCTGCTTATTAAAAATAATATTATAAGAATTTTTTCAGTTTACAATACCGTTGTATTCTTTTATGTATCATTTTTCGCGCTGAAGAAGATATAAATCGGGTTCGTCTCAGGGTCTTTGTCCTGCGAAAGCGAATTTAAAACCGTATTCAATTCATCCTTTACGGTTATCTCGAGTAGATTGATCTGAGAAGAAATCATTTAGTGTTTTTTGTTTGGCCTAAACATGATTACTGATAAACATGTGTTTGTTTCAGATTTATGGATTGATGGATTGCTCGTTGGTTCAGATGAAAAGCGAGGTTCGCCCTGAGCTCTTTGTGGAGACGGTGATGGAGGAGCCGTCTTCAGCGGAACTCAAGAAGACTCCGAAGCCTCGTCTTTTCTCAAGGATCGTCCTTACCGAAGAAGATCGTCGCCCCAAAAAACGTTCTCTTTCTCGAGAAAAACTTCCTGTGGAAGACCTTTTAGAAAATCAAAATTTAAAACAATTATTTCAAGATGTCTACTACAAAGCGTCTCCAAAGATAATTTCTTAAAAGTCCTCTACGAGACCAAAATGAAAGACGATTTTCCTTTCAAATCAAATTTGCTCAACGACTATTTAGAAAACAACAAAACCTCAACGTAACATTCAACATTCCCACGTTATACAACTACGAAAAACCAAAATTTACAAAACCCGAACCGGAAATAAAAAGAGAAGAAAAAAGAACTAAAGAAAGTACCTTTTGAGGTTAAAAAGAAGACTGAATTTGAGGTTAGGAAAGAAAGAAAACCCTAGAAACAAAAAGATTCTATCGAAAATCGTCTGATCAAAAAATCAAGTTGACTACAACGATGACGAAAATTACTCATGTCAAAGTATAATTTACCAAAATTCCTATAATATTTAAATGTGAAAATAAAGGAGATAAATGTTGTGAAAATCCGACTCAATTTAGGCTGAGTATGGTTTTAAATTTAGGATATAATCGTCCAATGACTGAAGAGATCGCTAGCGTCTACTTGAAGAATGAACTTTAATCGACCCTATGCGAGCAGTAATCGCTGCATCTGCTCTCACATCACCACTGACCCCGAAAAAGTAAACAGAATCATCGTCCCTGTCTTACCTGGCTCAGAAATTCATGAAAAGTCGTCCAAAGCATTAAATTTGTTTAAAATTAAGTTTTATGATAGTACAGAGATAAAAGAAAGCGTATCAAAGTTTTTGAATGATGCCGTCGACTTTGTCGTCCGTCAAGAAGATTTTCTTCCTATCGATTATGATCCGGATGTTCCAGAATTTACGAATGAGAAGAACACTTCTAAATGTAATGAATACTGCGATAAAGGATGTATCTGTAGTAGTCTAAAGGGAAAAGTTGATACCAAACATTGTGAACAAGTTGACTGCATATTCGGTTGTATATGCAACGAAAAAAGAAAGCAGACGTTACGTAATTCGCAGAATGATGAAGAAAAGGAAGAAGTCAATGGAAAACAAAGACGTGGTTCAAAAGCGCCGCAGCGTTACCGAGATTACGTACGTAACTTCAGCTTAGTCAACCCGATGAAATCTTTAGACAAAAAACGCGACTACGAACCTCCCACCAAGAAGATGAAAGTCGAAGTCGACAAAAACAAAAAGCACCCAGACTTTTAGGCGACAGCAAAATTTTAGGTATGGAATGGCAACTTTTTAAGCCTGTCAAAGAGCAGCTTTTAGACAGAAGATACAAATACTGTACGGGAAGCGTCAAAGAAAGAGTTTCTTTAGGGATCTATTTATTTGGTGTACGGTACACTCAAAATATAACTGCATCTGCCCAAATCCTGTGGTCATGCTGAAGCACAATACAGTGCTCTGGAAGCCCACTTCAGAAACAAGATATCTAGCAAATAAAGTAATGTTCAAAATATTTCTTGACGCGGGCTCCTCTTTTGATAAACAAGCATCTTTAATCGATATCTATTCCGAATCTTCACGAACTGCCGATCTTCAGCTTGAATATTCATCACGAAATCAAGATGAAATTTTTAAAAAGAAAAGAGAAAGCGAGCTTAATCTGAAGATATTAGGGATAAGTAATGGATATATTAAATGCAAGCCGCATCTTATGGTCGATAGAAATAGCAGCGTTCCACCACTTCCTATAGAGAATAATGAAGTTATAGAAAACAATTCTGTTTATATTAAAATAGAAGAAAGCGATGAAAATGAAGAAGTTGACATAGAAGGCTTTGACGACGATGTGATGATAATAGAAAGCCTGAAGACATCATCGATCTAACTGAAGACAAAGAAGAAGATATCCCAATCAAATTCAAGAAGAGGACACCCCAATCAAAATAAAAAGAAAAAGATATTGAAAGTCCAAAAGAAAGCGAAAGTCTTAAGGTTAAAGTGAAGCTTTTAGAAAAAGGTGACGACGATGAAAATGTTCCGCCGTCTAGACCACTTCCAAGCCATGGATTTTTATGTCTTACGCCTGGAATCGGCTTTTTAGAACTAAACAACAGCAACAATAAAATAACTATACAGCACCCGCGATATTTAGATATACAAAAGACGTTTAACAACATCGAAGAAGCCAACGAATGGATAAACACGTTATTTAGAAAATTTTTCACTTTCGACCCTCCGAACTACAATCTAAAATGGGTCATTGTGACCCAAGGGATTTTAAAGTTGAAAAACAGTAAACATTTTCAGCCGCACCTTTTAATAATCCGAGAATCGTAATCACTGACAGCGGGCCGATTGTGAAGACGAAAAAGAAAACGTCATTTTAAATTTTTTCTTTTGGTGCCAAATTTTTTAAGGTTATCTAACCTTTAGGAAATGAAAAATGTAAATATCACATCTTTAAGTTTATCTGTGATAAAATTTTTTGTACATATTTTTCTAAATCACAATTTTTAATTTTGTCGATATTTTGTTCCTTTATTGTTGTATTGATGTTACCTTGTGTAAATATGTACTTCAATAAACTATTGATATGACACATTAAATTTTATTTTTCTTAACAAAAAGTTATACAGGGTGTCCATGTGGACCAGGTACTTAACGCAAAGCATTTTATCCTTTTTGGTATACAGGGTGGCGCAGAGAGGTGATAACTTCGTTATTTTAAATGACAACCCCTATTTTTAATATCAGATTCGTAATCTACGCAAAATTTCTTGATTTGACTATTGTATGACCTCTTTGGACAATTTTAAAAAATGCCAAGCAAAAAAAAACGGACTTTTCGAGGTTTTTCGCTTGTATCTCAAAAACGGTACGTCGTAGCCAAAACATATATAAGTTAAAAAGAAAGCTGACTAAATTTCCTATAAGTTTGGTTCAATAAAATTTTTTTACGACCAACGGCGCCCGAGCTATGCGGCTCCGAAAAAATGTGACCTTGGGGCGATGGAGCGTGACTTTTCGCGGTTTTTCGCCTTTATCTCCAAACGGTACGTCGTAGCCAAAAATATATAAAATAAAAAGAAGCTGACTAAATTTCCTACAAATTAGACGAAATCAACTTCATTTCAGGATGGGCCGTTTCCGAGCTGCGAAGCGCTGAAAAAAAAGTGTTTTAAAAATCGCTGAAATTCGAAAAAAGGGAAAGGCGGAGAAAATAGAGTGAAGATACCGCTGTGTTCCCCTCTTTTGTTAACAGAGAAGTTACCTCTCTGGACAGGTTATGCACTATTCTATGCGGATTGCGGTCCATGTTCTCCATTTCTCCGTTTTATTCCTTTTTATTAATGACGTCTTTTAAATTTTAATTGATCTTCGAGCGCACCATCGAAAAATCGTCCTCTTCGTCCCTCCGTACGAAGAATGAACTGACACGAAATGTCCAAAAGCTTCTCACCTTCGGCTGGGAGACACAAAAAAAAACAAAACTATTCAAAGTAAAAAATTTTATTCAATTTTTAAATTTTTTGATCTTTTGCTTTTAGGTAAACCGAAGGAGATAAATTTAACTAATCAATTTTATGGTAAATTAATTGATTTTATTCGTAACTAATCTAAGCAATATATATTTTTCTTCTTCATTTTTCTTCTTTTAATGCGTTATTATTAAAAACATTGAATCTACGGACGAGTGGGTAAAAAAAAATTCACTTAAAAGAAAGAAGTTATTGTTTTACCCTCCACGTCGGGTTTTTTGAGGAACGGTCTTGGCCTAGGGTCAAATTATCCAACTTTGTCTGTTGTGCCGGCCGGCCGTAGCATTTTTTTCCGGGACACTTAACGGCCATAATTTCCTCACAATCTTCCTAAATAGTTGAACTAGAAAATTTTCGGGAGCGCTTTTTGAATTTTGGAAAAATTAGTGGAGATCTGTCTGACTAAGTTTTTTTTTAATGCGCTACGTCAAATTTCCCCCCAATACTCCTATTTATTTAGTGAATTTATTTTTCCTTAGTTTTCCTTAAAAAATGCGGAACCACCAAACCCTGAATCATTTGACCCTACGGGGTCAGGAAGACCCTTTTCCCAAAACCTGACACGGAGGGTAAAACAATAATTCTTTAAGGGATCTAAAATTGTACCACTTTACCCCAAAAACCTAGTAAATAAAATTATGTACTAATTTGTTTGGGAAAATAGTAATTTTTTCTTTCTCAAATTATTATTAGTTCTTTTTTTTTTAATAATGTAAACTAAAGAACCTTGAAGTCAAAAATCAATTGTTTGTTATGTTCAATAGTGGTTTGATAGGTATAAAAGATTGATTGTTATAAAAAATAATAATCTACTAGGTTGATAAAGTGGACCATAAAAGCCTTTATTTTTTGTAAAAAAGATGTTCCTTCAAAGTCTTTTTGTGAGTTTAGGATAAAAAAAAGAGTTTTGAAAATTTAGAATCCCAGTTTCTCTTATAAATATTTAATTTTATGATGAATCTGCGTTTAATTTTTATGATAGACCCTTTTTGAGGACATGAGTCAGCGAAAAAATCATCTATTGTAATAAAATTATTTTATTTAATTTTTGACTCGTTCCGTAGTTTCAATGAGAATATGGGAAACTTCACTTTTGCATCTTTTTTTCTTTCTCAGAGTTCTTCACTATTTTCGAATGCACTTTTAACAAAATTGGCTTTCCTGAAATTTACAGCTGGTGAAAGAAGATTGTGATGTGGTGGTGGGTTAGGATTAACAAAATGGCCGGTAAGAATTATAATTTTTTTTATGTTTTAACATGTGAGAGGGTTCGGGCGAGCGCCTGTTTAGGCCGTCAGAATCTTCTTGCTACTTTTCTTTTTTCTTTAAAACTTGAGGGATAAATTCCAATGATTGACATTTGATTTTGGCATTATTCATCAAAGTAGGGCAAAGTAATCAATTACTGATTATTAATCGATTACTTTTAATGTGTGATTACTTGATTATTAAAGTAAGTGATTACTTTAAACCGTGATTGCAAGATTACAAAAAGTAATTGATTAAATAATCATAATCGTTAATATAGTATGCTTACTGATTACTTTTATTTAATACTAATTATTTATTACTTTTATTTATTAACCGATTACAAAAGTAATCGGTTACTTTCCATATGTTTATGATTAATAATCATAGTCGCTAATATAGTGTGGTTACTTATTACTTTTATTCATTAATCACAAAATAACATTAATAATTACTTGTAATTCAGTAATCACACCATGATTAATGATTAAAAAATTGATTACTTAAAAAAGAAGGTAAAATTTTTAGGCACGGAAAAGTAATCATTGAGTATCTATCACTCCTAGAGCGTTTTCAGCTGGAAAAAAGTAATCATGTAGTAAGCATTGCAAAATCTAAGGAAAAAGTATCATCAAGAAATCAATGATTACTTCATGATTACTTTTTCCTGGCTTAAAACGCTCTAAGATTGATGGATTACTCAATGATTACTTATTAGTTATTACCATGCAATATACATTGCTGAACGCTTAAAACTACTCTTTATTGAAAAAATCATCTTGAAGTAATCAATCAGATCATCTTAGGTAATCGGTTATTTATTGTAATCAACTGGGTACCCATTTTTTTTGTAATCGATTACAAAATTAATCACAATTACTTGTAATTATCTAGGTATCGATTACTTTTTGTAATCGATTACTTAAAATCGACATTAGTAATTATTAGTATGATTATTTTTTTAAAAGTCAGATTACATAATCATAATGTAATCGGTTGCAAAAGTAGTCGATTACGCCCTACTTTGTTATTCGTGTCCCTTTAACTTCTCTTTGAAGTCTCTCTAAAAGTTGTATTATTAGTTTCGCCACCTTAAAGGGAACCATTTTTTTGTCCTCTCTAAAGCTAAAAAAATTGATTTTTAACCCTCAAAAGTTTGGGAAAAAACTCAAAGATGTGTCTTTAGATGCTAAAAAATTGCAAAAAAAATGAGCTCTGTGGGATCATTAGTTCTTGAGATACTGAGGTTTTTCTAAAAAAGGATAAACTAAAAAAACTGTTCGGTTTTTTGATCTGAATTTGTCATTTCTTATTCACATAAGAGGCATCTTCTTGAATTTTTTTCGTCCAAATCGGAGTAAGGGAATCATTGTGTTATCCTCCTTGTCAGTATTTTGTGAAGGGTAGACCCCATATTTTTAGGTTTTCATAAAAGTTGCAATTTTGAATGAAAAACTTACATAAATGAATTGAACGCATATTAATCTTTGTTATCTCACAAATCCATGTATGACTTGATAAAAACACGCTGTTATTAAGTCTCATAATTTTTACTTGATAAACGTTACCCATTTCAAACTAATGAGAGCATAGATAAAGTTATCTCAGACTTCCTCTTATCTTTGGGTATTTTACACTTACGACGAAAATATTTCTTTTGTTCCGTTGTCCAAAATCAAATGGGGTCTTATTTTCATCAAACTTTCCTTCCAATGCCATTTTGAAAAAAACACTTGAATAAACAAAATAGATTTGACACATTTTTTAATGTTTCAAAAATTACCACCTTCCTGCCCTCAGATTTCCTGTTTATTCATCGGGATGTGAATTTTATATTTAAAAAAAATGTTTAAAATTTTAGTCAGCTTTCGCCCAGTGACTGCGAAAACTTCAGTTTTTACGTTGTGCATCGGGATATTATTCGGATTTACTTTCGCTTATATTTTGCTGGTGACGACATCTTACTATAACGTTCGGGATTTAATATTGTTCCCTGAAAGGTACGTTTTATTTTTAGAACCAAAAATTTACAATATTTTTAGGCAAGTTCATTATCGCCCAGATGCTCATCAACATAATCATATTGAAGAAGTTGAAGAAATTGAGGGAAACGTTGGCGAACATTCCATCTCCGAAGATTCCCATCGAGGTGAGCTTTCAATTTAAATTTTCAAAATTGGAAAATTTTTGTTTTAATTTAAAGGAGAGGATGTCGTTGCGAAAGAACTTGCGGATAAAGTTAAAGTTCTCTGTTGGGTCATGACGTCGCCCAAAAATCATCAGAAAAAGGCCAAACATGTTAAAGCGACTTGGGGAAAACGATGTAACATTTTATTATTTATGAGTTCCACTAATGGTAAGTGCTGTTTAGGTATTTTAGTTCTTAAAAATTTTTCTGCTGCTTTTTCCATATCTTCTGCGTCTATATACAGTGTTCCAACTAGGGTGGACCAGCAACTTGCAGCATTTAGTCCTACAAAAAAAGTTAAATTAATCGGAAAATAAGTGGGGTTTACATTTTACTTTTTTTCTGAATGCTTTGCTGTAAACTGGTCCACTCAAGTTGGAACACCCTGTATACGTAATCGTGACAACGATTACGCCCATCTCTGTCTTATAGTCACCCAAAAAATTTTCAAACTTGAAAATCTCTATTTCTAGATACGCAGTTGCCGACTGTGGCATTACCTGTTCAGGAAGGTCGGAACAATCTTTGGGCAAAACCAAAGAAGCTTTTAAACACACTTATTATAATTATTTCGATAAAGCCGACTGGTTTATGAAAGCCGACGATGATACATTTGTAATCGTCGAAAATTTACGATATATGCTCGCTGAATTTAATTCTTCCGAGCCCATTTATTTTGGCTGCCGTTTCAAACCGTACGTCAAACAAGGCTACATGAGCGGCGGAGCAGGTAAATTATTGTTAAGTTTTTTTTTTTTATTTAAACAAATATTTTAGGTTATGTGCTGAGTAAAGAAGCTCTTAAAAGATTCGTCCTTGATGGTATTCCGAATAAAGATAAGTGTAGAGCGGATGCTGGTGGAGCGGAAGATGTCGAGATGGGGCGATGTTTACAAAATGTCAACGTTGCCATGGATTCGAGAGATTCTCTAGGGCGAGGGAGATTCTTCCCTTTTGTTCCTGAGCATCATCTAATACCCGGCCATACCGATCCTAGTTTTTGGTACTGGCAGTGGATTTACTATCCATCCAAAGAGGTCAGTTGTTAAGTTTTCAGCTCAGAAGCTCAGAGCATTACGGGACCCCGCCAAGGGTGCTTTGAAAACGGGAGCATGGGCGCTTCATCTCGCAGTTTCTCTACAGTGTACATGCCCCCTTTTCACCCTTTAGCAAAGATCTGTCTGTCAAAACTTTTCTTTAACGTACTTTACTCATCCTGAAATTTTCCCTGCCATTTTCGCTGAAGTTACCTGCTAATTTATGTTCTTAGGGTTAGAGTGCTGTTCAGATTCTGCGATATCATTTCACTACGTACCGCCAAATATGATGTACGTTATGGACTACCTCATTTACCACCTTCGCCCGTTTGGTATCAACCGAATCGCTCACGTTCCTTCAACCGTCAAACACGTTCCGACCGACTCCACAACAAACGAAACAGACGCAGAAGCCAAAACTTAAAAGAACTCTATTTCTAGGTTTTAAATTGGAATTTCTTTTTATTAAAATGTCTTCAAGACTGAAAAGTTGAGCCGGAAAAATTTTTCATTATTTATAATAAATACTGGAATTGTAAATAGAATCGTCAATCAAAAGTTAATGCTGTGAGATTTTGACCTTTCTGATGAATTTTAAATAATAAGCTAGTCCTATCACTTATTTACCTAACATAAAAAATACTCAATTAGACTTAAAAGTCAGAAAAATGCCATATTTAGGCTCTAAATTCTTTTCCTAATTTCTTCGTGCCTTTCTTCATTAAAAAACAACATATCAAAATTGTAGCCAATATTTATTTAATTTATTAAGTGCTTTTTCAATTAAAATTTGCTAATATCATTCCAAACAAAATAATTACGGCAATAGAGAAAAGGGGACGACTCCCAAGGCTTTCTTAAATAAAAAAAAAAATCTTTTTATGCACTTATAAAACTTCCAATTGGCTTCATACTGTTTTTTCCCTTTATTTTGTTCCACTGTATATAAAATAATGCCATATTTTTGTACATAAGCGTGTTGGTTCCTTATTTTAGGGTTAGGAGATGCCTATTTTGGCGTGTTTATGAATTAAGAATGTTATTTTGTATAATTTTCCTAAAATTTATTTTTTTTGTTATGTTTTTTGATTTTCGCTAGTCAAAACTCAAAAGTGTAGCTCAAAATGGTTATAATAAAGTTTTTCTTTTCCTAAAATAATTGTTAAATTTATTTTGTAGTAATAACGTAGCTTCTAATGAACAATTTGACCATTAAATTTGTCAATTTTTCAGGGCTGTCAACTTTTATTTTGAAAATGTTTTTCAGAACTTAACTTTTATTTTTGGATGTAAAAAAGACTTCGACAAGTTTTTTTTCTTCAAATTTTTAAAATGAAAGTTTTTTTGTGTCGTTATTTTCAAGTCATTGAAGCCTTTTTTTGGCAAAAAAAATCCTCAAAATGAGTTTTGAGTAAAATCGACCAAATCTTGATTTGGACTCGACATCCAGAATCACACAAAATGGACTATCTGGGGCCCTATTTTTACATCAAAACGCCGTTTTTGGGCTGAAAATCCTAAAAATCTAGAGTTTTGAGGTAAAAATCTACTAAATCTTAGTAGTTTCAACCTTGATTTTGACTCGACATCCAGAATCACACAAAATGGACTGTCTGGGGCCCTTTTTTGGGCTAAAAATCAAGAGTTTTGTGGTAAAAATCTACAAAATTGTCCAAGTTTCACAGTTGATTTGGACTTTACATCCAGAATCACACAAAATGGGCTACTCTGGGGCTCTTTTTTGACAACAAAACGCCATTTTTTGGGCAAAATTTCTCTAAAATCAAGAGTTTTGAGGTAAAAAGATTTTTTTTTTTTAAATTTAGCAGTCTGAGAATCACCTTTATTCTCCGAAACTATTCAACCAACTTGACCCAATTATTATAAAAATTCATAAACGCATTTTTCCAGGCATCCAACTGTCAAAAGAGAAAGCTCATTTGAGGGAGAAAAAAATTGAGTGTAGAAAAGAAAAGGTCATTTTAAGAAATTTAAAAAAAGGAACTCGGCAGAAAAACCGGTTAGAAAATAAGAAAAACTTGTAGCAGAAGAAGCGGGGATGACCTCCCACCAGCGTCGGCGTCTTTCGCCCTCCCCACCCGAACGCACAAAACCGCTGTCAACTTCAGTCATCTTCAGCTTCTTCTCCGACGTGGATTTATTCCCAAAAATTTCAGATACGAAAAAAAAAAAATAATAATCGCTAAATTTCTAAACGTCAGATTTTGCCCTCATGTGAGCTAAAACTGAGAATTTCGTACACGAAAAAGACGAAAGTGGAAAATTTTTTGTTTTATTTTTGCCACAAAAGTGTGAAAAACATCATTAACAGTGTCTCAGCTAATTGAAAGGTAAAGAAACCAAAACTTTTCTTTTTTATAAACAATAAACTAAATTTATTTTTTCTTAAGTGTGTTAAAATGATAGTTTTAAGAAGAAAAAGAAACAAAAAAAGTGTTTATTTTTGAATATGGTTCCATATTAAGAATTGATCTTCAGGAGTCTTAAGTTGTTGAAATGTCATGGGATCTTCATGAGGTAACGAATTATGAGAAAGTGGATTTCTCGTCTCCTGTTCTATTTGATCATTGACGTAAAAGTCCCTTTGTAGTCGAAAATTAGGATCGCCTATCATCCTTGGGGTCCCTTTCTGACATTTGATCGACGTCCTTATTCCGAGTCATTCTCAAGGCGGGAGTGGTTTTTTTTATTTATTTATTTCCCTTTCTAAAAAATGCTTATTGCTGACCCGGTTAGAAAAGGTGCTGACCCGCCTTCGGGGTCAACGTTCACCGGAGGGACATCTGTGAATCTCTTCTTAGTAAACCTCACTTTTACGGAAAAAAATAAATATGATAAAATAAAAACTTAAGAACATTTGCCAAAATAGTGAAAATACCCATAGGAGACGTAATATTAGAAAAAATAGTCTGGAGCTGGCCCCAACAGGAACTTCCTTAAAGAGAAGAACAATTTAAGAAGGGGAAGTATTAAGGAGGGGGAAGTCAAAAGGAGAAGTACATTGGAGGATATAGTAGGAGAAGTTAAAGGATGGGGGAGTATAACGGAGGAGAAGTTTATGGAGGGGGAAGTATTAGGAGGGGAAGTAAACGGAGGAGAAGTTTAAGGAGGGGAAGTAATAGGAGGGATATAGTAAGGGAAGTTAAAGGAGTGGGAAGGATAAGGGAGGGAAGTACAAGGAGGGATATAGTAAGGGAAGTTCAATGATTGGGAAGTATAAGGGAGGGAAGTACATAGGAGGTGATAAATCATTTCAATTATTTAAAAAAAATTCCTTTTTTTTTTTTCAAAAAATTGTCAAAACCAGTTTCTTTTTCGCAATTTTTTATTCTTTTTTAAATAGGTATGCAGTTTTTTTTTAGAAATTTTAAAAAATTGTAATCATTTTTTCGTATCAAGGTTGATATGAGGCGCTCCGAATTCGAAGGGCGAACTCGACATCGTACAAATTTTTTTTTTCATTTTCAGATTCTAGACCTTCTGAAGAATACACCCATGTAATTTTATATTGAGTTTCCCCTTTTTTCCCCTTTAAAATACGTAAAAACCGATATGCGGCAAAACTCTTCTCTCAACCTTTTTTATTTAATTTTTTTTTCTTTTCGAGATTTGGTGATTTTTAAAAAACCCTTTTCTCTATGATTCTATGATGATTCTAAATCTCGCCACGAAATTCCAGAGAGTGACTTTTCTGTCGAGTTCGCCCTTAACAGAAAACTTTAAAATGCGAATATCTCGAAACTACGTTTTGTCGAGTTCGCCCTTCGTATTCGGAGCGCCTCATATAATGAGCTTTAGAATGAAGGTCGTGTAAAAATTTGGCGAAAATTGCGGCCCTAAAAGACGTACCTACTCCGCCGTAAAACGCCCATGGCAACTTTACCTAAAGGGGCTTGAAAATAATTTTTTTTAGCCTCGAATTTCGAAAATAGTCAAAAATGACATCAAGGCTACCCTGTAAAAACAATTAAAAATAGAATCCCAGTATATTGTAAGTCAATAGTTGAGGTGCACATTAAAATGTTTGAACAAGTTGTCAACCTCGAATAGAGCAGCGAGGTAAGAAAGATAAAGTTGAATACTCGTATTAACCGAATTTGGATAAATAGGACAAGGAGATGGAATTCTTTTCATTAAAAGATCGCGAAAAAGAAAACATTCACTCGAATGTAAATAAGTCAGCGTTACTTCCTTCTTGAGATTAACTTCCAAAAGAGTCTACATACTTGGAAACTCACAAAAAATTATAAAGCTGATGCAGTTCTGCCACATAAAAAATTGAAAGTTTAAAAAGGTACATGTGAGTTTACGATACATGCGCAGAAGGATTTTCACGTCAAAATTGACTTCAGATTTGACGAACAAACGATTTGAACGACGTCAAATTAGACGTGCTATCCTTCTGCGCATGCTCCAGGGGTTTCAAACTGCGGTTGGAACAAAGCTATTATTTAATTTTTGCCATCGAGCCCTCGTTTTTGACATTCCATAAATCTTTGTGGATTCTAGATCAAGACTTTTGGGCGTTTCCTCGAACTAGGAAAAATTCTGAAAAAATAACTTTTGAACTTAAATTGCTTTTCTTTAGGCGTTTAGGTCTCAAATCGCCATTTTTACTGGTTTTCTGTACGTTTTTGTGGTCTCTTCCGCGTGAAACCACTTTGATCAATTTGCTTCTTTTGACCGAAAAACCTCGGTTTTATCTTATTTTTGGACGTTTTTCTGGCTCTTTTGTGCGATAAACTTTTTATATAATTATATTCTTGGATGTTTTCCTGGCTCTTTTCGGGAAGAAAGTCCCATTTTAACGGATTTTTGGGTGTTTTGTTGAATTTATAAGTAGAAGAGGCCTTAGCGGACCTAATTTACAATAATACGATATCAAATTAAGCCGTTTCATCGTCCCAAATTCGCGCCTTTAACTTTTCTGAGAGAAACGTCATTGCGATACCATCGCTAGGACTTTTACTTCATTACGAGAATTCACATAAAACGAATTCTTCTTTTTAAAATTTATTACTTATTAACTTATTAGTAAACTGCTAAACTTAAAAGTTATCTCTTTTTATAACAAAACGAGTTTCAAAATGGGTTAGAAATAGCCAGGATGTTTCATCGGTTTTATTGAGACTTCAAATTACTTTTTCCCTCGCTGTTTGTGGATTGGATAAATAAAATAGAAAAAAAAGTTTACTTAACATTCAAGAGTGACTTGGTTTTATCAACAAATTATGTAATCTGGAAAAAACAATAAGGTCTGTTCACAATCCACCTTTTTGTTCGAACGTACACAAAGAATACGTTTTCAACTTGAAGGTTTAATTATTTTCTTCACGGGTCATTAGACTCGTAAAGACTCTATTGGACTTTTAAAAGCTCTTATTAATTTCTTAAATATCTTTTTCAATTTGTGCAGATATAATTTTTTTTTAATAGTAGGGAGAAAAGTGTTCACGACGTATCTTTCCATTTGTCAATTTTTATAATTTATTTTACTGAACTGATCTTTCGAAATTCGATGTTATTTTTGTCTGAGTTTAAAATTAATCATTTTGAAGGACTAATTAAATTGAGTAGGGCATAATCGTAATCATAATCACGATTATAATCGTAATCATATTATTTTTTATTGCGATCAATGATTAGTGATTACGTTTACGGATAAGATTGCATGCGTAACTATTGTTTTCCAGAAAATGGAATTTTTTAAAATTGTATTTTTAAAAACTGCAAAATTTTCTAGAAAAACTTAGAAAAAACTGCTTCGAAAATTTTTCGGAAAAAAAGAGTTTTTAATAAAAAAAAAGAGGGAAAAAACTTTAAAAATTGTTCAAAAAAAAACAAAACAAACTTAGATTTAAAAAATAAAAACCATCCCCCTCCGTTATACTTCCACTACTTTATACTCTCCCTCCGTTATATTCCCTCTTTATACTTCCCTTCATTTATACTTCCCTCACCAATATACTTCTCTCCTTGTATTTCCCCCACAGTTATACTTCCCCCTTGTACTTCCCCCTCCTTTATACTTCCCCTCCCTCATTCTTCACTTCCTTTATACTTCCTCTCCGTTATACTTCCCCTCCCTTATACTTCCCCTCCGTTATACTTCTCCTCCCTGATATTCCCCTCCCTTATACTTCCCCCTCCTTTATACTTCCCTATTTTTAAAACTTCCCCCTCCTGTATTTTTACTTCTTTTTAAGGAAGTTTTCGTTGGAAGGTCTTCAAACTAGTACTTTTTTTTCTGATAAAATGAGAAAACTCTTTTAAAAATTCTTCAGCGCTACGTAGGTTCTCCTGCCTATTTTTGTTCGATAACCTCATTTTGAGGGAGCCAGATAGTAAAATTTTTGAAATAATTTGCAATTTTATTTTCGTTTCATTAAAATTTTCATCAAAATTTGTCCACCAATGATCAAAGACCCCGAAACGAAAGTATACAAATCGAAATCCAATCTTGGTCGAAAAGTTCTATAATTAAGTTAAAGAGGAGGAAAAAAAAACTACGATTGAACGTTTGCCAATTGGAATAAAACGGATTTGGCTCTATATTAAATACTAGATAAGCCTATTTTTCCAGTGTTTATTTATATTTTAACGTTAATAATGGAGGAAAACAAAATTTAAATTTGTTTAATCGAATTAGTCCTCGTAACCGCTAATCATATTACCTAACGTTTTCCTTCTCTTGCATAATCATATTAAGGGTATTAGCATATCAATAATTACAAATAGGGATCGACTTACTTTCCACATTATACGTCTTAACTCTAATATAAAAAGGGATCTTTAATTAATTAATTTTAATATTTTTCTATTGGTTTGTTTTTCTACCGAAACTCATTTAGCAGGAGACATAATTTTAGCCAAATAAAAACCACTTGTAAAAAGTGCTAGCCTGAATATAAATCATTGAAATATTTCCCTAACTTTTAAGTGTGAAAAATAATTTTTATAACTTTTGAGGGGCCAGAAAAAATGGTTCCCTTCAAGGTGGCGACACCAAATTAATACAGCTTTAGAGGGAGCTAAAATGTACCTCTCATAATTTTTTCAGATTTTTTGAGGAGGTAGAACAGTATTTTATAAATTTTTGTCTGAATTTTAAGCTGTTTTTCGCAATAAAAAAGTAAGTGGTGAAGTTAAAAATTAATTTTATTTTCATTTTAATTTTTATTTCGTCTGTATTCCGCAAGGGGGTGATTTTACTATCAAATAATTAACCAATAATATGACTGTGATAACGGGTATCTTACGAAGCGTTTGGGGTTAAAAAGCCTCGTCAGGTGAAAAATAATTGTGATAGAGGGAATACTCACCTGACGAGGCTTTTTAAGCCGAAACGCTTCATGAGATACCCGTTATCACAGTCATTTCTTCCTCCATTATTAGTTAATTATTTGATATTAATTTTATTGTTAAAAAATAATAAAAATAAATAAATTGGAAGTTCCAATCCATCTCCAGACTGTACTTTTTTTAAATCCCATTTTAAGCCTTCTACGAATAATTTTTCAGTTTTAGAACATAAGAAATGAATTATTTATAGTTTGTTTTTTTATGAATCACTGTCTTTGTTTTTGGTGCCGATTTGTACCTATCTAAAAAAATTCGATATCGAAACCGGAGATAACGGAAAATGACTGGTTTTTAAAGTGCTTTCGTCAAAATGATAAAACGAAAATTCATAAACGTTTTAAATTTACACTGAGGCAGTTCTTCATAATTTGCTCTTAATTAGTCGAGGATTTTATTGAATTTTTTATGGATTAAGGTGGGTATAGTTTATTTTCGTGTTCTGTTATGTAAACAATAGTCTTTTGGAAAATCTGTTTCCATTAATTTTCACTTTTGACATATTTTTCGTAGCTGCGTTTTCTGCAGGTGTTCATGCGGGGTTTAATTATGACGGATGGTGATGGATGCCCTTGTGCGTAAAGCCGAAGCGATACGTGTGCGATAATAAATTTTCACTCGACTCCACACTCGGGAAAATCGCGTACGGGAAAAAGATTTTTTTAAATACTTGTCTGAAATTGTCAGTGTCATGCTAGAAAAAAAAACCAGACGTGGAGGGTATCACAATAACTTCTTTAAGGAAGTTATTAGCCTTCGCCCAGCCAGCCGTACCTACTGTCCTATAGTCTAAATTCTATTTAATACAAGGAATATTCGGAAATATTTGGTGAAAATTGGACCAATGGCCCTAGCGCATCAAAAAAAACTAGACGAAAAATATCTGCCATTTTCGCTTGTATCTCCAAAACGGTACGTTGTAGCCAAAAAATATATAAGTTAAAAAAGAAAGCTGACTAAATTTTCTATAAATTTGGTTCAATAAAATTTTTATTTGGGCGTAACGGCTGCAGTTTTCATTCGATTTTCACCAAATTTTTACAGGTTCTTCCATATGTAGCAACTTAAAAAATGCCTAGAGCTTTTTTCGAATTTCTCAAAAATGGCCGAAATATGTCTGTTTGAAATTTTAAAAACTGCGCAAAAAAACTTGATATTTTTATATATTTTTTGAAATTTTTAAAAAATATATTAGGGAGAAATGTGATTCTTTTACCAGGGGCATATTTTTACAAAATAAAATGAAAAAATGACAAACTTAAAATTATACTTCCCCTCCTAAAATTTCCCCTCCTTTACACTTCCCCCTCTCTATACGTCTCCCCGTTATACTTCCCCTCTATAATACATCCCCTCCTTAATACTTCCCCTCCTATATTGTTCCATCTCTTTGAGGAAGTTTTCGTACCCGCCTCTTTTGTACCTATTTTTATTCATTTTTTTTTTCAGCGTTTTGGACCGTGGGGGAAGGAAGGAGAAACGAGGGAAAATAATTTTGTCGAGATGTTCATCGCTTCCTTCCAAATTGGTTTCAAAGACCTCAATCATGAGGCATTCGAGTCTTCAAAAACTAACGTCGATAGTTAATAAAAAATCAAGTTCCAACAGCTACAGTAAGTACAAAAATTTTTTTCTTTTCGCCCTATTCTAAATTGTGAACTACTTAAAATTTTGATTTGGTGGGGAAAAAGACAAAAATCTGAGAGGAAGTTTTATTGGTAGAACTGTCAGATTTTCGCGGGAAAATGTAGATCCTTGGCGGGAATCTCAAGGTCGTTCGGTGTAGAGAAATTTAGTGCGGTAATGTTGGCCAAACTGGAATCCCTTCTGCGAAGTACTCCCGTTCTCGAAAACGCTCAAGATTTTATTTTTTTTTTCTCTCTGTTCCCCTCCTCTCGTTTAATTAAATCAGAAAGAAATCCCCGACCGGTTTAGATTTCACGAGCGCCTTTCCGTGACGTCACCGCCCGACTACAGCACAGTTCTGTGTTGACCCGCAAACCCCGCGACAGAGAGAGAAGAAGAAAGAAAAAGAAGAAGACGAAGAAAAAAAAAGATTTCGGGAAGTCTCGTGTATGCCGCCATTGGGATGTGCGTGTGTGTACTCTACCTGCCTCTCGCCACCGACTACTCGTGAAGGGGGAAATGAACGAATCTATTTCAATTAAACCCTTCAATTCACAACGTTGTTTTCCAACCTTTTTTATTCAATCATGTTAATTTATTTCGTCCACAATCCACACCCCTGAAGTCGCCTTGAAGCCTCCTTTTAAATTTATATTTTAAATAAAAAATCTAAAAACAAAATGCAAGGTATTACTCTGTTATTCATATATTTCTTTATTACTTTTTTAACCCGCAGGCAATGGAGACATCCAGTGGTGCTTCTCTCAGGTCAAAGGTACCTTGGACGACGACGTTACCGAAGGTAAATATTCAAATTAAAAGTTTATAGGTTAAATATTTTAAGTTATGTTTACTCAAGTTATCTTATCTCGTCCTTGGTTTTTGAGTCTTCTAATTTTTTTAATTAACGCGTTTTTTTTTGTTTTAGCGGATATCATCTCGTGTGTTGAGTTTAACCATGATGGGGATCTTCTTGCCACCGGCGACAAAGGAGGGCGAGTAGTTATTTTTCAACGAGATCCTGTCGTAAGTTTTATCTTTTATGGTGTTTGAATTGGATAAGGTATAAACGGTAGCTGTTGATAGCTTCTGTTAACTCCAGAAAAGGAGAGGAACAACTAAAGATAAAGGGAAAGGTAGCTACTGTTGATGCACTGGTGGACTTGGCGTTTTCCAGTATTGAAACACCCATTTTATGAGGTGTTTGGGCGTTTAACATCTTTTTTCCCATCTCCTTGTTTATTGGTGTAGAAACATCCGCTTCTACGAACCGATCCTTGGGTGCTTAAGCATTTTATCAGGTTGTGGACTGTTGCTTAATTTCTGGTGAAGGAACATCCCTTTCAATTGGTGTCTGAGCTTTTAATACCCTTTTTGTATAATTTCCCTTGATTTCTGGTCTACAAACACCCATTTTATGAAGTGTTGGGGCGTTAAACTTCTTTTTTACCAGGCTTTGGGTAGTTTTCCTTTGGTGTAGAAACATCTGTTTTTTTTCTCAACGAATAAAACGCTCCAACACCCATCTGTTTCTGGGTGTTGGAGCGTTTTGCGAGCTTTTTGACCATTCCTTCATTTTGGTCTAGAAAATCCGTTTCAATGGGTGTTGAGCTTTTCACCCTTTTTATCGTTTCCCTCGATTTTGCGGTCTATAAACACCGCTTTATCTGGCATACGGGAGTTTAGTATTTTTTCCATACTTTTTGGTGTTTTTCTCAATTTGTGGGCCATTTCCTCGATTTTCTGGTTTTGATAGAAGCATATTTTTATCGTGTGTGTGGGTGTTTTGCTCAATTTTGATCTTGAAACACCATTTTATGAGGTGTTTTGGCGTTTAACATCTTTTTTACCAGGTTTTGGGTAGTTCTCCTTGGTTTATTGGTGTAGAAACGTCTGTTTCTACGAACCGATCCTTTCTATGTTTTACCAAATTGAACTGTTCCTCAATTTTCATTTTCTCGCGTTTTTATGGTGTTCCAATTGGATAAAAATAAACGGTAGTTTGTTGATAGCTCTGCTGGTAACCCCAGAAAGGAGAGGAACAGCAAACTTAAGATATAGGAAAAAGTAGCTACTGTTGATGCACTGGTAGGGCTTAAGAGGCGTTTTCCTATTCTTTTCGGTCTTGAAACACCCGTTTTATGAGGTGTTTAGGCGTTCAACATCTTTTTTTACCAGGTTTTTGGTAGTTTTCCTTGAATTATTGTTGTAGAAACTGACGTTTCACAAACAAAAAACCGACAAAGGACAAACCGACCTTTTGGGTGTTTAAGCGTTTAACCAGGTTGTGGACTGTTCTTCAATTTCTGGTCTAAAAACATCTGATTCAACGGGTGTTGGAGCTTTTAACACCTTTTTTTGTATCATATCTCTCTTTTCTGGTCTACAAACACCCGTTTTATCAGGCTTTCGAGCGTTTAACATCTTTTTTAAGGGGTTTTGGGTAGTTTTCCTGGAGTTTTTTGGTGCAGAAACGCCCGTTTCATTGGGCTTTTGAGCTTTCAACACTCTTTTTGTATCATTTCTCTCCATTTTCTGGTCTCTAAATCCCGTTTTATCAGGCGTTCGGAAGTTCAATATTTCTTTTCGAACTTTTAAGTTGTTTTCCTCAATTTTTGGGCCATTTTCCTCGATTTTTGGGTTTTGAAGCATACATTTTATCGTGTGTGTGGGTGTTTTAACTAGGCTTTGGGTTTTGGGCTTTGGGTGTTTAACATCTTTCAACATGTTTTGGGTTGTTTTCCTTGATTTTCTGATCGCCGAAGACAGCTTCTGGCCCTTTCTTTGCAGTCTTTTGCCCATAAATACATGCTAATAAGTATTAGCGTGGTTCTTCAGAATTTTGGTCATTGCTCACCTTACCCCCCCCCCCCCCCCCCGTTACTTCAAGTCTGCCAATGGATAGTTGGGTTAAGTTGTGCATGTTAAGCTGATCTTTAAGCGGATGTTCAGGTGTTGAGTAGAATGCTAATGGTTTTCATGCAGATAAATTTATGACTCACCTATTTTAACTTCCTCAAAGAGAAGTTATTGTGATACTAGAGTCGCAGACCTCGTAGAGGACAACTGTCTACCAACCATAAAGTTGTCTATGGTGCCAGCCGTCCGTCCGCCTGTTTCATTTTTGTGGAACACTTTCATTTTCATCCGACTTTCACCAAATTTTTGCAGAATCTGAAATGTTGAAAAGTTTTATCTGTTCCATTGGTTTGATCTTCACCAAATACTCAATATGTTTGATATAAATCACTTTTTAAAAAAATCGATTTTTGCTGTAGTTTTTTTAGGTAGTTTAGAAACATCTATTTAATGTTCTGGCGTTTAACATCTTTGAACATGTTTTGGGTTGTTTTCCTTGATTTTCTCATCGCCGAAGACAACTTTGACCCTTTCTTTGCAGTCTTTTGCCCAAGAAAAACACGCTAATAAATCTTATTAGCGTGGTGCTTCGGGAATCCCCCTCCCCCCAGTTACTTCAAGTCTGCCAATGGATATTTGGGTTGAGTTCTGCATTACTTTTTGATTACTTGCAAAATACTATTTTTCAGAAAGTTAATATGATTACGATTACAATTGTAATCATGATTATGCCCCACTAGCTAGCCAATTACTTGTGGAAAATGAGCAGTT
This sequence comes from Orius insidiosus, assembly GCA_014119065.1. Lineage (NCBI taxonomy): Eukaryota > Metazoa > Arthropoda > Insecta > Hemiptera > Anthocoridae > Orius > Orius insidiosus. Next base: position 52,098 of record JACGAQ010000623.1, on the reverse strand, counting down.
TGTCTATTCAGGCAGAATTCTAAATTACGGGTTTTAATATTTTTTGTTGTGATCCATTAATTTAAGGGATTCTAATTTTTTTTTTTCTTTCTTATAGAGTAAAAACTCTCAGCCTCGCAGAGGTGAATTTAACGTCTATTCTACATTTCAAAGCCATGAGCCTGAATTCGATTACCTCAAATCTCTAGAGATTGAAGAAAAAATAAACAAAATACGATGGCTCCGACGTAAAAATCCTGCACATTTTTTACTTTCGACTAATGGTAAGTCATGAAATTGTATTTGAATCTTATTTTAAATTTCAACTTTTTTAGATAAAACAATAAAATTATGGAAGGTGTCGGAAAGAGACAAGCGGGTCGAAGGGTACAACACGAAAGAAGAAAACGGTCAAATGCGAGACCCATCATGTATCACCGCTTTAAGGGTCCCTGTGATAAAACCGATGGAGTTAATGGTTGAAGCGTCGCCGCGACGGATTTTCGCCAACGCCCACACCTACCACATTAACTCGATAAGCGTAAACTCCGATCAAGAGACCTATCTCTCCGCCGACGACCTACGAATTAACTTATGGAATTTAGAAATAACCGACCAGTCTTTTAATATAGTAGATATTAAACCCGCGAACATGGAAGAGCTCACCGAAGTTATTACCGCGGCAGAATTCCATCCTTTAGAATGTAATCTATTCGTTTATTCGTCTAGTAAAGGCACAATCAGATTATGTGATATGAGACAAGCTGCACTCTGCGATAGACATACTAAAAGTAAGGTTTTTAGCTAACTCTTAATCTCTTATTTATTTATTTTTTTAGTTTTTGAGGAACCCGAAGATCCAACGAATAGAAGTTTTTTCTCTGAGATTATCTCAAGTATATCAGATGTCAAGCTGAGCAACTCAGGTCGATACATGATCTCAAGAGACTACTTATCTGTCAAAGTCTGGGACCTTCATATGGAATCTAGGCCTATTGAAAGTTATCCTGTAAGAAATAGAGAAATTATAAACTAGTAAAATTTTAACTGAGGGAATAATTAGGTAGTAATGTAGACACTTCATACCAAAATGCCCCCTTATCCCTCTTTTGCTATATTAATTTTTAATTATTTATTTGTTTATTATGTTTTAGGTGCATGAATATCTGAGATCAAAGCTTTGCTCTCTGTATGAAAACGATTGTATATTTGATAAATTCGAATGTTGTTGGGCTGGTAACGATCAATACATAATGACTGGCTCTTACAACAATTTCTTCCGAATGTTCGATAGGACGACGAAACGCGATGTGACTTTAGAAGCGTCGAGGGACATCGCGAAACCTAAAACACTTCTTAAACCGAGAAAAGTAAAAAAAAATCAATTTTTGAAGGGCGGATGTAATTTTTTTAATTTTTTAGGTCTGCACTGGTGGTAAAAGAAAAAAAGACGAGATCTCCGTCGATTGTCTAGATTTCACCAAGAAGATACTTCATACGGCTTGGCATCCAAGCGAAAATATAATAGCTGTCGCCGCGACAAATAATCTTTTCGTTTTTCAAGACAAATTGTAGCCGGCCCTGATCCCTCCGCAGCACAATATTCTAAAGTAAGCTGACTTAATTTTAAATTGCCGCCCTATTCTGATTTTATTGCCTGTTCCATGGCTTTCGCTTAACCAGGCTAAATTCTAAATTGCCGTAAAGACGCTGGTCCAATAGTTGAGACACCCTGTATAATAAACTTTGCTGTAAAGTCGCTGGTCCACTCTACTTGATACACCCTGTATAATAATCTTTGCCGTAAAGTTGCTGGTCCACTCTAGTCGAGACACCCTGCATGATAATCTTTGCCGTAAAGTTGCTGGTCCACTCTATTCGAGGCACCCTGTATGATAATCTTTGCCGTAAAGTCGCTGGTCCACTCTAGTTGAAACACCCTGTTTGATAATCTCTGCCGTAAAGTTGCTAATCCACTCTAGTTGAGACACCCTGTATAATAATCTTTGCCGTAAAGTTGCTGGTCCACTCTAGTCGAGGCACCCTGTATGATAATCTTTGTCGTAAAGTCGCTGGTCCACTCTAGTTGAGACACCCTGTATGATAATCTCTGCCGTAAAGTTGCTAATCCACTCTAGTTGAGACACCCTGTATAATAATCTTTGCCGTAAAGTTGCTGGTCCACTCTAGTTGAGACACCCTGTACATAATCTTGGCCGTAAAGTCGCTGGTCCACACTAGTTGAGACACCCTGTATAATAATCTTTGCCGTAAAGTTGCTGGTCCACTCTAGTTGAGACACCCTGTACAATAATCTTGGCCGTAAAGTCGCTGGTCCACACTAGTTGAGACACCCTGTATAATAATCTTTGCCGTAAAGTTGCTGGTCCACTCTAGTTGAGACACCCTGTACAATAATCTTGGCCGTAAAGTCGCTGGTCCACACTAGTTGAGACACCCTGTATATAATCTTTGCCGTAAAGTTGCTGGTCCACTCTAGTTGAGACACCCTGTATAATAAACTTTGCTGTAAAGTTGCTAATCCACTCTAGTTGAGACACCCTGTATAATAATCTTTGCCGTAAAGTTGCTGGTCCACTCTAGTTGAGACACCCTGTATAATAATCTTTGCCGTAAAGTTGCTGGTCCACTCTAGTTGAGACACCCTGTACAATAATCTTGGCTGTAAAGTCGCTGGTCCACACTAGTTGAGACACCCTGTATAATAATCTTTGCCGTAAAGTCGCTGGTCCACTCTAGTTGAGAAACCCTCTATATTAATCTTTGCTGTAAAGTCGTAGTTGACTGTTGAGACACCCTGTATGGGGAGAAGTTAACGCTACTCCTGTTTGTCTGTTCTTGATATTCCAAATTTTTGTCTAAATGTAGATTTTTATTTTACTTTTCAGGGCGCTGTCGAGATTAGAAGAAGAAATTGAATCGAGGCTTCTAAAACGGCTTTGGTAATAACGAAAAATAGAAAGAGAAGTCCGGTATTTTTCTTTCTTTTTTCTCCCCGTATATATATATATTTTTTTTCTGTTTAAAACAAAAAAAAACTTACATAAATTCTGCCTTCGCAAAATAACAAATAAAACAAAACAGAGGACTTAAAATTTTTATTCTGACGTTCGGACGGTTGGTTTTTAAAAAGTCGTTTATAAAATTAGTGCCTGAATGCTTTTCCGTCAAAACCTCCGTCCGCGTCTTTTTAAAATAAAAATTTAAAAAAAATATAAAAGTGCCATCTTAAAACCCCACACTACTCCATAAACTTCCTTATATCCATAATATAAAATTAAGGACCTATATTTGTATTTTTAATTGTTTAGTTTTACTATGTTTTTAAAATGTTCAAATAAAGGAAATAAAAAAAAATTTTTTTTTCTTTTCTTTATTTCCTATAAGTTAAGAGTAAAACTAGCATAGTTGATTTATCGATAGATGAGATGTTCAAAGTATATTTTCCAAAGATGTTATGGTTTTTATGCTTAAATTCTAAGAATGCAACATCCAAGCTCAATTTAGCTGCAATCTGACCAAGGCAACAAAAAATAGGCGATCATTTCTTTTCATAATAGCAGTAGGAAATATTTTTTTCTTGTTTAAAAATCACTTCAAAACAATTTTTTTTTTCTTGTGTTCTCATCTTGTATTAATTTATTAAAAGAAAAATAAAAACCAATAATAAATTATGTGAAATAGTTTAACAAAAGAAAATATAAAATTGAAATTTAATTCGGTTTTTGTTCTTAACCTTTTAAAAACTGTCCTTTGATTTTTCAGTGGCTTCTGGGGTCTAATATCAATATTTTCTTTAAGAGTAAAACAAGTTTAATCAGTTGGAAGTCACATTAAAATAATATTTACTCAATTAAATGTTTACTTTAGTGTTTATTTTACCCAGTTTTCCTCCTTCCATAAAAAATTATAAGAGCAAGACTTTTATGACATCTTTGAGGTAGTAAATTGGTTGTTTTAACTTTATTTACTTAATTTTTGGCCGATTTTCGAACAATTGTTCGATTTCTCAAATTATCTCTATTTTATTTTGGCCCCACTGTTGCTCCGATCTTCACCAAATATTACCAAATACTTGTTATGTTAAATAGAATTTTAAAACATTTTTTTTTTCTCTAAAAGTTTACCAGCTTTTGATAGAGGACACATCCAGGTTTGATCAGTAAAACGAAAAAAAGAAAATAACGAAAGTAAATAAATAGATAATTGCAAGAATAAGGGGAGTTTGATACACGACTGACATCCTGAGATTTGATGTGTCATAACTCATAATTTATGACAAACTTCCCTTATTCTTCCAATTTTTTAATTTTTAATAATAAAATTGAGGCTCTCCGGGTACGAAGGGCGAACTCCACAAAACGTAGTTTCGAGATATTCGCATTTTAAAGTTTTCTGTTAAGGGCGAACTAGACAGAAAAGTCACTCTCTGGAATTTTCGTGGCGAGATTTTAGATTTTATAGGATCATAGGGTAAAGGGTTTTTTAAAAAATTTCGAATATTTTTTACGATTATTAATTCACAAAATGTATAATATATTTTTATTTCGTGGCGGTGAGCTGTTCCAAGAGGAGTGGGGCTCCCGGAAAAGGAGTGGGGTAGTGGACTAGGATACGAGTTCGCCCTTCGTACCCGCTCGGATATCGCAGTTAGAGCTTTGCCGCATATCGGTTTTTATGTATTTTAAAGGGGAAAAAAGGGCAAACTCAATATAAAAATTACATGGGTGTATTCTTCAAAAGGTCTAGAATCTGAAAATGAAAAAAAAATTTGTCCGATGTCGAGTTCGCCCTTCGTACCCGGAGCGCCTCAATTAAACACTTTTTTATTGCGAAAAACAGCTTAAAATTCAGAAAAAAATTTATAAAATACTGTTCTACCTCCTCGAAAAATCTGAAAAAATTATGAGACGTACATTTTAGGTCCCTCTGGAAACTTTATTAATTTGGTGTCGCCCCCTCGAAAGGAACCCTTTTTTCTGTCCTCTCAAAAGTTATAAAAATTAATTTTTCACACTTAAAAGTTAGGGAAAATTGTCAAAAAAAATTCTCAAAGATGCGTCTTTAGAAGCTAAGTAATTTGCGAAAAATGAGCTCTATGGGATCTTTAGTTCTCGAGATATTAAGCTTTTCCTAAAAAATAATAAACCCGTTTTTCTGAAAAACCGTTCGGTTTTTTGACCTGAAAATGTTAGTACTTTTTCACATAAAGAGCCATCTTCTAGAATTTTTTTCGGGGCAAATCGTTGCAAGGGCCGAAGTGCCCTCTTACGCTCAATAGCCTTTGAAAAAAACAAGAGAACTCAGAAATTCAAGCGCCCCCGTGAATCCCAAAAGACCGGAAAAAACCACCAGGACAAAATAACTTTTTTTCGTGGGTGCGGTCATTGAGGTCACACCCAATCACTCAGAAGCATTTCTCCCTCAACCACCTAATTCCTACATATCCTGACGAATTTTTAATTTTAAAATACAAACTTAAGAGTTTAATGTCCTTTCAAGTTTTTACGGTCAACGATTATACCGGAAGACCCATAATCTTGAGTAATTTCACGCGAGGAAATTTTATTAGAAAAAAAAAAAAATAACGTCCTGGAGACATTAATTAGAGGATAAGCGTTAATTTCTTATGATTAATGATCAAGTTCTCATTTTAATTTTTTTCAACCCGCAAAAACTAACGTTCACCACGGGTGTGACGGGCATCTCTCCTCCAAAAATAAATAAATTGGAGTATGTTTTAAAAAAGGTAAATATTATACTGCCCCCTCGTTAAAACTTTCCTCTTTTGTACTTCCCCCCCCCCTTAAAATGTCCTCTTTTGTACTTCCCCCTCCAATATTATTCTTACTCTTTAAGCTTAAGGAAGTTCCGTCTGGGCCAGCTCCAGACTAGTAGCTTTAACTTCCCTAAAGAAGTTATTGTGATACCCTCCACATCGGTTTTTTTGTCTTAGAAAACCGATTTTAATGACAAATTGACAAGTTCTTTCAGTTTGTTAAAGTATGGGCTAACAATCAAACTTCAATATTTGACAAGTTAATTTATTTTTCTCAATTATAGGACTTCAATTAATCAATTATGTCAACGGGATACAATCAAATTCGTCGTTAATTTTTTTTCCCCCGAAGACGATTTTGGGAAGGGATGATGAAGACGGGCGGTGGGGCTGAGGTGAACAGTCTCTTCAGGTAAAAATCCGTTCAGTTTCTAGGTGGATTCCGTCTCACATCTTCGATAACTTCAAGGAAATTTTTCAATCAATATTTTTTAAAATATCAAGATGAAAGTGAAGGCGTTCTTTTTTTTCGTCATCCTTTCCGCCGGCTACGCCGAAGAAATCGACTTTGCGGAAATGGCTTCGAATTTTCTTCAGGATTCACTCCAAAACGGTGACGTTCTCGGAAAACTTGCAGAAGGTAAGAAAATTAAAAAAAAAAAAAAATTAAGATATTATTATTTTAACGAGACGCACAATGCATTAATTTAATGTAAGTATGCGGACTTTCCACGTAATGCCCATGGAATGTAAGGATTTGCTATTGACCTGGTATTTACTTGTCTGGGAAATTTTAAACGTCCTCACGCTAGAATTATGTCTGGAGTTTACCCCAACGGTAACTTCCTCAAAGTTGCGCTGTTCGATCATTTTTCTTCGCCCAAAATGTAGAAAAAATTAAAGTTTTCGCCCAGGCAAGCCGCTCTGAATGGGCGAGAACACCTCGAATCTACGAAAGTCTACGTCTATCTATCGGTCTATACTTCTAGATATCTAGAAGACCCTTCCCCAAAAACCCTGCGTGGAGGGTAAAACAATAACTTTTTTAAGTTAAAAGCCTATCGAGTTATGGAACGCTCTCCTTTGAGTGAGTCAATTACTTTGATCGCTAATCCACGAAGCCTGTGGCCACAGACGCATAATCATTTTTAAAATTGACGAACATTGATGTAAACTTTGTCTTTTTTGGTTGTGCTTTTTGACTTAAGAAACTTTGAAATAATAATTAAAGATCACAAATTGCGCACGTTTTATATGCTTTTCGTTTAATAAAAATTTATCTGTTGGTTTTTGATAAGCTCAAGTGTATGATATTTCAAAAGTAAAACTGAGTCATACTCCGTGATAGAATCTACTAATTAATCCCAAGTAGCCATTTTCCTCAAAATCTTTTTTAAAGGATTACGACGAAACTATTCATCGGATTTTTTTATATAATATGTTTTTGGAAAGAGCTCGTTAAACCCTACAAAATGGCTTGCGGTTTTTTGGAAAAAAAATTTTTAGTCGAAAAGTAAGCTTTCCATTTTCCAAAAGAAAACTTTTTCTTAAAAACTGCTTCCAAGACCGCCTAGACGTTCCCAAACTAACGAGAACGAGCTTTTGTAAAAAAATTTCCGACGATTTTTAGAGCTCAAATATAGGAAAGTAATTTTAGGGGCGAAAGTGCTGCGATCTTTTGTTTTTGAAACAAAATGCTCGGGCCCTTAAGAATATATGCTGACTTTTTTAGGTTTGGGGGAAAACGGTGCGCTAAGCATGCTGGCAGGGGCGCTCTCCGGTGATGGTAAAGGCGGGGCGCCGCCTCTTCACCTATTGACTTCTTTTATTCCGATGCTTTTGAATCAAAATCAGGGGCATAAACACAGCGATGACCCACTTCTCGAAGACGCTTCTTCACACAAAGACTTCGAATCGGCCACCGACCGCATCTTCAGCGTCCTCAACATCGCCTGGGAAATGATCAAAGAGACCGACTACGTCAAAAGCGTTCAGCATCATCCAGCAGTTCAAGTAAATCACATCATATATAAATTTTTTTATTGGTTTTTAGGGTATCATTAGCTACGTGAGCAACATCAGAAACCCATTGGAATTGCTGGACAGCTACCTAAAAATAGTCGAAGACCCCACATCAAGAAAAGAAGTCCTTAAATTACTAGTCGCACAGTTCACCAATGCTTTAAAAGTCCTTCCTAACCAAGAAGCCGAAAAAATGTAAGCTTTTGCTTTCAACTGTACATTTGAAAGCCTTTTTCGGGATTCCCAGAGCCTTGAAAAATTTAAAAAGTATTCCCAATTTAAGAACAGTTATTTAAATCCTAGTGATTAGAATGTCACATGAAGAGGTTCGTTGAACTTTCAGCAGAAGTTTAGGCAGAAAAAAAAGGCCGAATTTTTTATCGTTTTTTTTTATTAGTTATTTTTTGTGTGTGTGGACTGTGGAGATGAAAGGAGAGTGAATCTGAGCTAACGGGCCCGTACACAAAATGGTCTTGAGGTCTTCTCAAACGGGCCGGGGTCGTTGATCTCTTCACCGGGACACCTGTTACGCCGGTTATTTCCTTCAAGAAAAATATCAAGCACGTCCTTTAAAGGAATCTTTCAAAGTTCAATTATAGCAATAATTAAAAATAATGGAAGGAATAACAAAATGTTGACATTGAAGTCAACAAACCCTGAGATGGAAACTACCAGGAGCGTCAAAGAGGGAAAGAAAAAGAAGAAGCCTTGTGATTGGCGGTTTAAACTTCGTGGTTAGGAACTAATAACCTTGAACTTGTCAGTTACAAGTCATTTTATAACTTCAATTAGAGGAGTCAAATTTCGCCTTGTTGAAGATGGGTGCATTTCCACAACGCTTTTTAAATTTTTGAGCTGCTCAGGCCTGTCAAAATTTTATAGAGAAATTAGATTTTATTTTCTTAATCTATTTTAGGTACACGATGCAATTTGCCTTAGTCATAAACAATTTATTGCGTCAAAATGGTTATAAAGACCACGAAATGATCAACCCGACTCGTCCAATCGAAGATTCAGTAAGCAACGTCATCAACAACATCGCCATGAAAGAGCTTTCCTACCCTGTCAAATCAGATCTCATAATTCGCCCATTGTTTTCCAAACTTAGGGTAACTCTATTCCTAAATATATTATAATCTTAACGTTTTTTTTAAAGGAACTCATCGTTTTGGCGAGGCAGCACAAAGCGAATGATAAAATGCTGGAAGAGAAACTTGTTAATCTATTCAACAGCGAACTTTTCGAAAGTTTCTTAAGGACATGGAGAGCATATAAATATGCTTCAGTCAATCATAAATGTGACAGATATTTACTCTGTGAGCTCAACCGTCAAGAACTTCATACAAACTACATGGTGAAACCTGTCATAACGAAAATAACAAGGTATTAATTTTTGTACTGTCGTTTTACTCAGTTCGGCCATTTGCCCTGGCAGGGGCTTCCTTAGATTGCTATGTATTCAGCTGACGACATAGAACTACCCATGGACTATGTAGTGCAGCAGGCAGGGGGCTTTCCCATACGGATTGTGTTTTCCAGCTGGCAGAGAGCTTTCCCATGTTATGAACTGTGTGTTCCTGCTAGCTGGGGGCTTCCGCATGTACTGCATCTTCCAGCTGGCAAGGGGCTTCCCCAGGTTATGAACTGTGTGTTCCTGCTAGCAGAGGGCTTTGCTCTCCCATGGACAGTATCTTCCAGCTGGCAGGGGCTTTCCCATATGAACTGTGTTTTCCAGCTGGCAGAGCTTTCCCATTTATGAACTGTGTGTTCCTGCTAGCTGGGGGCTCTCCCATGTATCTTCCAGCTGGCAAAGGGCTTCCCATATAAACTGTGTATTCCAGCAGGTAGAGGCTAACCCATGTTCTGTAGCTTCCAGCTGACAGGGGCTTCCGCATGTAATGTATCTTCCAGCTGGCAGGGGGCTTCCCCATGTTATGAACTGTGTCCAGCTAGCAGGGAGCTACCCCTGTACTGTATCTTCCAGCTCGCAGGGGCTTCCGCAAGCACTGTATCTTCCAGTGGCAGGGGCTTCCCCATATGAACTGTGTGTTCCTGCAACAGGGGCTCTCCCATGTGACTGTTGTTCCAGCTGCAGGGGCTTCCATACGTGTTTTCCAGCTGGCAGAGAGCTTTCCCATGTTATGAACTGTGTGTTCCTGCTAGCTGGGGGCTTCCCATGGACTGCATCTTCCAGCTGGCAGAGGGCTTTCCCATGTTATAAACTGTGTCCAGCTGAGGGGCTATCCCATGTACTGTATCTTCCAGCTAGAGGGGCTTCCGCACGCACTGTATCTTCCAGTGGCAGGGGCTTCCCATATGAACTGTGTATTCCAGATGGCAGGGGTCTTCCCCATGTTAAACTGTGTGTTCCTGCTAGAGGGCTTTCCCATACGGATTCTGTTTTCCAGCTGGCAGAGCTTTCCCATGTTATGAACTGTGCGTTCCTGCTAGCTGGGGGCTTCCGCATGTATCTTCCAGCTGGCAAGGGGGGGGGCTTCCCCAGGTTATGAACTGTGTGTCCTGCTAACAGAGGCTTTGCTCTCCCATGGACAGTATCTTCCAGCTGGCAGAGGGCTTTCCCATGTTATGAACTGTGTGTCCAGCTACTGTATCTTCCAGCTAGCAGGGGCTTCCGCACGCACTGTATCTTCCAGCTGGCAAAGGGCTTCCCATATGAACTGTGTATTCCAGATGGCAGGGGTCTTCCCATGTTATAACTGTGCGTTCCTGCTTGCTGGGGGCTTCGGCATGTACTGCATCTTCCAGCTGGCAAGGGGGCTTGCCCAGGTTTTGAACTGTGTGTTCCTGCTAGCAGAGGGCTTTGCTCTCCCATGGACAGTATCTTCCAGCTGGCAGAGGGCTTTCCCATATGAACTGTGTATTCTAGCTGGCAGAGACCCCTTGCTGCCATGCTTCCAACTGCCAAGCTATATACCAATAAATAACATAGTTAAAACAATTCTTTTTAGTGTGATTGCGGCCTGGTTTTTGTCTGGAACCACAGGAACTTCTTTCCACGATCTTTATGAAGCAGCATTTGCAGGATATAACTGCCCGGTGAGCTATTTTATCTAATTATTTAGATTTTATTTATTTATATATTTTTTTGCAGCAAGCATTCCCTGAAAACTGTATGGCATTCCATGAACATGATGCACGTGCTACTAAAACTTATGTCCATACTGAATTATAAAATTTTAACTTAAGAAAAAAATGGGGGAAGAGTATTGTGACGAAAAGGATTTCAGGGTAGAAAATGCATTCCTTACAACGTTCCCCAAATGTGATTTTAGTCATAAAACCATGTAAATTAAATAAAATAATTAATAACTAGTTATATTTTACAATTGAAAACACCGGGTTAGAAATTAGATGAGATTAGCAAATATAGGTTCTGACGGTCGCTCTGATTCGTTGGCGGCAAAGAGGGCAGTCTTTGAGCGAAATGGCGCAGTTGGCGCAGGTAACTAAATGTCCGCATGGTAGAAAAACAATCCCGACTTCTACATCCATACAAACTTTACAAAGCCTCGCTTCTTTCAATTTTCGATTTTCTTCCTCCAACGACATCTCTTTTTTTTCAGGCTTGTCTTCTTCTTCTTTTTTGACGATTTGAACATTTTGAATTTTCCTTTCTTCTTGACATCTGAAAACAAAGTATAAGTTCTGTGTTACAAAAAAAAAAATTATCACATTCTTTCTTCTTCATCTTCAGATTCATCTGAAGTTGTAAACCGATAGAGATAGAAATTGAAGCATGGTTATCCGGCCGGGTAAAATAGCCCGCAATCTAGCAGGTGTTGGTGTCCTTAAATAAAACTTTATAATTTTTATCGTTTTATAAAGGAGTTTACCATCTATCAAGCCAATCGTCATCGATATTTTCTTCTTGGTTTTGAACTTCGATGGCAGCTATGAGACTTCCAGCATCGCAGAAAGGTGTCCCTGTAGTCAACAGTTTGTGCCTGATAGCAGCTTTGACACGAGAGGCTTCAATACCAATTTGAAGCGCAGCCTAAAAAATAAAATGAAAAATGAAGAAGGGCTACAGCAGAATTTGGCTCTTTTGGCTATTTTAACAACTTAAAATTCAGAAAAAAAATTTGTAAAATACCGTTTACACATCAAAAAATCTAAAAATTTTTGACAGGTAGGTACATTTTAGGTTCCTCTAAAGATCAGATTAAAGGGAACCATTTTTTCTTAATGTTAAAAAAATTAATTTTTCACTCTTAAAAGTTTTTGAAAAATTTCAAAAAATTCTCAAAGATGCGTCTTTGAATGCTGAACAATATACAAAATAAAAATAATAAAATCTGTGAATTATTACTTCTCAATATTGAGGTTTTCCTGAAAATGGATAAACCCGTTTTTCTGGAAAACCGTTTGGTTTTTTGATCTGAAATTTGTGTCAGTTCTTATTCACATGAATAGGCATCTTCTGGAATTTTTTCTGCCAGGAGTGAGGGCCAAAATGCCCCCCATAGCTAAGGTCTCTTTTTTTTTTTATTTTACCGCAGCAACGTGAGAGGTCATTTGTTCTCGGATTGTTCTTCAGTGACGACATGTTTAGTTGGTAGGTTTTTCAGCTGCTGTGCAATCTTTCTTCATTCTAAAATTTAATAAGAGAAATTAGAAAAAACATATTTTAAAAAAGGTTACCGGAGTTAATTTTGAAGGGAAAGATTTTTTAATTTCTTCGATGTATTCTGGTCCTTTGACGAGAGAAAGGAAGCCGCAACGGTCGAACCAACGAGCATGTTCGATCCACGGTTCGTCGTTTTTCTGCCAGTGTCCGAGTCCGCCGTCGCAGTGAAAGCATCTCACTTCATCTCCGAATCCGACATAATAGAATCCGGCTTCTGCAAGATCGTGAGGAGTTTGAGATGAGCTCGTCGGCCACGGGAGAAAGTACGAAGACGGGTTTCATATGTGGAATAACGTGGGCGTCTTGGAAGTCTGTGGCAGCGGATTCCCCAATCTGCTCCTTCCCCTTCGGAATCGCAATCGTAGAAATTCAACGACTCCGATTTACTCACGATGTCTTTTCCAAATGAACAATTCGGGAAACGTTCAAGATGCATAAAATTTATGTCGTCCCCAACACTAAAATCATCTATTTCACCACTGCAGTACACACAGCGTATCTAAAATTAAAAACGAAAAAAAAATTATATACCTACATAATCCAAAATTTTAGCATATCATCGTTGAAGATGAAACATGTTCCAACTTGCATTTTGGGAAAAGTGAGAAATCTACCGCGGCATCAGTCAGTTAACTTGGTTTTGCAAAAAAAAAAAAAAATCATCAGAAAGCAGTTTAACCGCCAAAAATCTGAAGAATAAGATTCAGTTTTTTGTCTCTCCTGAAAAGTAGCCAAAAGGCAGATAGCACATGTAGCATCTTCAACGACGTTAGGGTATTTTCAGGCTCTTTAACAATCTTTTTTCCTGCAATGCTCCCCCCACCACCTCAATATCGACATCCGCTTTCTTTTCTCACATCTCGATTGGATGACATCGCTGTTGATATTGACCTATTCTGTCGGCACACTAATGCTTAACTGACCAATGGCTCATAGACTAATGGTAAAGGAAAAGTGAAAAGGCAATACCTTGTGCCTTTTTGGGTGTAGTAAAATCCAGCTTTGGCCATTTCGCTAATACATGCGTTTGCTTCGGCCAAGAAGCGAAAGATTTGAGTCGAGTCGCTTCATCGTAAAATGTCGCTTCCTCCTTCCTCGACTCGCTCTGCTCGACCGGCGAAGAAAGCGATCGCCTCGACAACGCCAACGGTATTCCCAGAACTCGCCGGATTCTGAACAAAGGACATCGAGGATCTAACGCCTTATGTTTCGCCATCACTTTATCACCATAATTCCAATCGGAGATCCTCCCTCGCATCTGAAACACTGAACTTCAAGTCCATTTCCGATATAGAAGAAACCAGCGCGGGCGATCCTTTTCGAATCCACCGCCGCGTTTTCCGGCCAGTTCGCAAACGTCCGAAGACGACTTTCCTCAGAATTCATCCCTTTTAATATATGAATTGAAGATACTTATAAACCACATAATCAAGAAAACTTCGATAACTTTGTTGACCTTCAAAAACTCAAGCGCTGTTATCAATCTCCAAAATCACTGCTACTTTCAACGGAATCCTGACAGCTCAGTGTCAGTAGCTACTTTCAAAGTTGAAAACATCGGGATTATCTCCAAAACGGTGCGTGTAGCAAAAAAATATAAGTTAAAAAGAAAGCAGACAAATTTCCTATTAAATTTGGTTCTATTAAATTTTTTGTACGACCTACGGCGCTACGGCGCGAAAAAGTGCAAAAAAAACGGGGAAAAAAGGACCCTGGGATGGAGCTGACTTCGCGGTTTTTCGCCTTTATCTCCAAAACGGTGCGTCGTAGCAAAAAATGTATTATACAAAAAAATGGTGATTAAATTTCTACAAATTAGACGAAATCAACTTCATTGTAGGATTAGCTGTTTCCGAGCTGCGAAGCGCTGAAAAAAGCGAAAAAACGTTTTTCAAAACTAAGAAAATCTCCCAAAAACACGCATTTCCATCAAAAAAACAAATACCATATTAGTAGATTTCTTTCTGAATCTACTTTTTTTTCTTTAATCTGCTATTGCGATGTTCAGATTGACTGGACTAATATAATTTTAGCGATGATGACATCTAAAAGAACTGATCCTTAACATTATAATGATACTTTCCTTAGACACTTGAGGCTACAATAGTGTTATAGATGTTCATGAGCCCATAAAATCAATTTTTTTTAATTTGTTTAAATTAAAATTTTAGGTTTTTAAAAATAAATTTTTGCTATTGCGATGTTCAGATTGACTGGACTAATATAATTTTAGCGATGATGACATCTAAAAGAACTGATCCTTAACATTATAATGATACTTTCCTTAGACACTTGAGGCTACAATAGTGTTATAGATGTTCATGAGCCCATAAAATCAATTTTTTAAACAATTAATTGTTACAAATTAAATTTTAGGTTTTTAAAAATAAATTTTCTCAGAAATGAGTTCTGGATTTATTACTGAATCCGAAATCGCTGAAAGGCGTCGCCAGAGGCAAGAGGAATGGGAAAAAGTGAGGCAGCCGAATCAGCCTTTGGGTAATTACAATTAATTAAAATTAGGTAAAAAATATATAATTTGAACAGAGGCTCCCGAGGAAGAGTATGATGGAAGGTCGCTTTTTGAGCGGCTGGAAGAGCAGAAGAAGAAAAGGAATTCGAATATGAAGAAGCCCATAAACTCAGTAGGATTTCCATTAAATATTTTAGCTTTTAATCCTTTAAATTGTAGAAACCATTTTTTAAAAATTAATTGTACAAATTAAAATTTTAGGTTTTTAAAAATAAATTTTCTCAGAAATGAGTTCTGGATTTATTACTGAATCCGAAATCGCTGAAAGGCGTCGCCAGAGGCAAGAAGAATGGGAAAAAGTGAGGCAGCCGAATCAGCCTTTGGGTAATTAAATTTAATTAAAATTAGGTAAAAAAATATAATTTTTGAACAGAGGCTCCCGAGGAAGAGTATGATGGAAGGTCGCTTTTTGAGCGGCTGGAAGAGCAGAAAAGAAAAAGGAATTCGAATATGAAGAAGCCCATAAACTCAGTAGGATTTCCATTAAATATTTTTAGCTTTTAATCCTTAATTGTAGAAAACATGATAAAAGGCCTTGACGATGATGAGGTCGACTTCCTCGATTTGGTCGATCGCTCCAAAATGGAGGAGGAGAGGAAAAAGACTGCGGAAGAAGAAAGGGAGATGGCTGATTATCGAAACCGCGTCGCTTCCCTTCAAGAAGAAGGGTTGGAACAGAGGATCCGATCGGAGATTCGCCAGCCGGCGAAAATAAACAGTAACATCAAAAGGTTCGAATTTGAATTTAATCTCTGGGCGTATTCATTTTCCTGTATGAATAGAGTATTGTGTATTCGTATTCAAAACTTGTGAATACGAATATATAAATGGTAAGACTGCTTGAGCAGTTTAGATAATAATAATTTTTGTTTTAGAATCGCCTGAAAAGGAGACGAAAAGTGAAGTGACGACGAAAGGAACCGGTAAGGAAAACGGGGACCAAGGAAATGTCGCCGTCCACCCAAAGTATTTAAAAGAAGGTAGTCTTACTTGCATAGGTGTCCTCCCCGGCCTTGGAACTTATGACGTCTCGAGCGACGACAGTGACTGCAGCTCCGAAGCCGAAGAGCGGCCTTCGCGTTTCGACCTGCTCGGCCGTCGGATCTCGCAAGATTCGAGCAAGTACGCTAACCATAGCCAAAGTCAACTAATCAAATTAATAAAAACGAAATTGTTTAAGGGAAATCGAAAAACGGACGGATAAATAATTTGCATCTTACCCAAAAAGAATCCGGGAATATTTTGATTTTAAACCAAGTGAAAAGTCTTAAAAATTCTACATTTTTTTTCTCTTAAATTAATGAATTTTATGCCTTAGGCTGAAAAAAATCTCATTTTTTCAGATTTTATTTTAATCTTTTCTTTGAAATTGCCCAGTTTTGGCAATTTACTGTGATAATGTGTAAACCTTTTGTATGTTCTGCATTGAAATGTTTCCTCAATAATTTTTTTTTGTCAATATTATAATACCAATCTTAATTAAAGCTTGGTCAAGATTTTTTTTTAATTACACCCTTTAAACGGCTCTTGTGGGCTCATTTTTTTTGCAAATTGACCCAAAGACGCATCTTTGAGAATTTTTTGAAATTTTTCTCAAAAATTTTTTTCTGAATTTCAATCTGTTTTCTGCAATAAAGAAGTTAAAAATTAATTTTCTCATTAAAAATAATAAATATAAATAAAAAAAAATTGGAAGACTAAGGGAAGTTGGAACTCGACTTACAATCCTGAGGTGTGACACTTCCCTTCTTCTAATTTTTAATTTATTTATTTGTTTTTGTTATTTATTTATTACTTTATAATATTTTTTGGTACAATAAAGTGCACTCTCTCTTTTCCCAAAACAAAAATCAATCATGACTTATATTTTTATTAAAAATTAAAAGAGAGCGTAATCGCTCCTGAAGTAGTACAAAGAATTGTCAAATTTGAATTCTACATTAAATGATTTATTTAAAATGATTTCCGATATTCGTTTTTCTAAAATCATATCGCTCTCGTTAAAATTGATTAAATCTAAAACCAATTTAACTTTTTCTAAATTTATTTTTTGAAGTTCGTCCATGGCGTAATTAAAAGGAAGCCGGCAAATGAATTTCGAGGTTTTTCAAAGTGACGATTTTCACGATATTCTGGAGATCTTCATAGCTATTAATGTCGGTTTTAAGGCTTTCTATTTTGATTTTCTCCAATAAATATTTTGGACAGTTGCAATTAAATAAGGAGAGACTTTTTAATTTTTTGAAACCGGAAAAAACACGAGACCAAACTTCTTCGTCGTCGTCGAAATAATTGAGTTTGAAACTTTCAATTTTCAGTTTTGATATTTCTATATATCATCAGAGTTTAAATAAAAAGCGTTTTTCAAGCTTAAATTTTTGACGTTTAAAATCCTTAAACGTTCAACCCCAGCGCAGTCGACCGATAAATTTTCCACCTTTAAATTTTCGATTTTGTTTTTCGAATTGGCCGACGGGTTGTAAAGTTTTAATTTATCTTCTTTTATAAGGAAATACCGAGTTTAGTGAATAACTCGCGGTTCTCTTTTAAAATTCGATATCCCCGAGGGTTGAAATCGTCCCGATTTTCGAAAATTAGGGTCAAACTCCAAAATCTGACGTTTGTTAGGAGAGACAAAACGTGCGTCTGTTCAAGTCGATCGTACGATTTTTAGAACTTTGAGGTTTTTGCAGTTTTTGAGGATTTTCTGAAATGTACTCGGGGAGATCGTATCCGTAGTGTCTGCCCTTAATTCCAAGTTATGTACATCTGGAAAAAAGAAGTCGCAAGTTAACGATTTTTTTGAGAAAAAATAAACCTTTCTTTTAGGATGTTAAAATAAGGTTCTCGCGGTTGAAAGAGGTAGGTATATCCCAAAAACCTGGTAAAAATGAAGCTTCTCGAAAAGCGACGGGTTTTTCGCGTTTTTCGGGGAATTTTCTTGGATTTTTGAAACACGTTTTTTTACGCTTAACGGAAACTGCTGAACTTGCAATGAAGTTGATTTCGTCTGTCTAATTTGAAGGAAATTTAATCACCTTTAATTTTTGCATAATAAACTTTTGGCTGCGACGTACCGTTTTGAAGATACAGGCGAAAAACCACGAAAAGTCACGCTCCTTCGGCCCAAGTTCAATTTTTCCCCGGTTTTTTTGCACTGTTTTTCGCCGCCGTGTATCTCGGGCGCCGTTGGTCGTACAAAAAATTTTATTAAACAAATTTTTAGGAAATTTAGTCAGCTTTCTTTTTTAACTTATTTTTTTACTACGACGTACCGTTTTGAAGATACGAGCGAAAAACTGGGCAAATCCGAGTTCCTGGCCAAAGGAGGGGCGTAGGTTGGTGGGTGTTTATGGGGCATACTCATGGACCCTACACATTTCCGTCCAAAAACAAAATACCATATTTTTTTCAAGTCCCAGGTTTAGATGGACTAATGGATGGGTGGATAGGGATGATAAAAAGAGGATCTCTTTGTCAAAAAATTAAGATTTTCTTCTCAACTTTGAAAAGTGGAGAAAAACTGGTCCTCCCAATCGGATTTCTAACGACCGAAATCGCATGTACAATCTAATTTCAATTCAATTTAATTTTAATCTGTTCCTAGAAAGGGAAAAGGAAAAAATAGGCTTCCCTTGGGAGAGGAGGTTTGTATTCGAATCAAATTATGTGGAAAAAAACGCCCGGGTCCTGAGGCACCAGATTGTTTCCGTGAGCACTCGACCGATAGAAAAACCCTTTTAGTCCCATTACACTTTCGGCCCTTCTTCCCGGCGACGGGAATCGTTAAAATACGGTCTTAACGTGGAAGAAACGACCGATTTTTACCTTCAAAATTGATATTTTCTATTCTTTTTCCAATTATGCAAACATCTTTAGCTCCTTTGAGTAAGGAAGAAGGCCATCGGTAAACGAACTTCTCCTTTTTCCTGAGGACGAAATCGGCGACGTCGAACCATAAAAAAGAAACTCCACTGGCCGCCAGCAAATCCTCTTCGCTCAAATAATCGAAAATAATTTCCATAATTCCGACGGGATTTCCTCCCACGTTTCATCACGTCCTACAAAACAGTAAATTCAAATTCAAACATCGAAAATTTAAACATTTCCAACACAGTTTTCACTGAACAAACTTTTGTCCTCATTTTCATTCACCCTCTAAGTCTCTACTTCGTTATGTAATTAATTAAACGTCTGAAAGCCCTCACCCCTTTCACCATTTGAATTTCCCAAATCAAAAGCCTCCATTTGTTTCAATAAAAAATTTTTTTAGCACAAAAACAAGAGTTATCTAATTGGCAATTTTAGTTCGAAATGTTTTACTTTTGAGGTCACGAGGGTTGTATGCTAATTTATGAAAATAGTATTAGGGTGTCCCTAGTGTTGCTTGAATAAATTCTAACATTTTTTTTCTTTCATCCCGACGTCTCTTCCCTTGTAAAGTCGTCCCTATGATATTTTATTATTTCACGACCGCCCCACTTCTGACTTTTTATGCTTTCTCTGTACTAAAACCTTTTTACATTTATATAATTTTTTAAATATTTTAACTTCCTTAAAGAATTATTGTTTCACCCACACTTTTTGGGGTAATGTCTTCCAGGGTCAAATTATGAGGGCTGTACCGTTCTAACTTTGTCTGTGGTTCCAGCCGGCCGTGGTATTTTTTCCGGAACCTTCACGGCCACCTGAAGTTCAACATATTTTTACCCTTCGTATCTTTCTAAATACTTAAAAAATAAATCTTCGAGAGCGATTTTTGAATTTTGAAAAAATTGCGGAGATACGTCCGTTTGAAATTTTAAAAATTGCGCTGCGGCCGTTCTGTTTCCCGATTTTTACCAATACTCCTTATATTGTTTAGAAATTTTTTATAGCAGGAGAAAATGTGAGTCATTCACCACGGTCAAGATGGGCATCCCTCCGCAAAAAAAAAAAAAAAAGATTACCTTGGAATATTAAAATAAAAGGCTTAAAATATACCCTTTGGGGAAAGCTCTAGGCTAACACTTTATTTTATTTTTAATTAGTTAATGAATTAATTAAAACTAATGGTTATAGTCGATAAAATTTTAAGTATCTTTTTTATAAAACGAGTTTGATAAATTGCAAAATATATTTTTTTTAAACAAAAAAAAATTCACCCAAAGTTCAATATGATATTTTTATACCTTACATCAATAAAGGGATCCTTAAGTCAACCAGAAGTTTTTATTGTTTTTTTTCATAAAGTTGAAAACCGCGTCTTCAAGTTCACTCGGGGTTTTTATTTTATCACCGATATTTCAGGTTGCGCAGAAGTTTGGAAAACATATGAATGCTATGAAGTTACGTAAGGTCATTTTTCAACGTCATAACGTGTTGAAAGGGGCGAAGATTGAGTCGTTTGGTCGTCAGCTACTTTCTCGAACACAGATATGTATTACCCACCATGAACGGTTTTTCGGTGAAAGTGTTCCAGATCACCGAGGAAAATCGGTTATGATTATTAACGGTCGTGAGTTTGTCTGTAGTGCCGGCCGACCGTCGCGATGCCAGATTTTTCCGTAACACTTCACAACAACTTTTCACACAATTTTCTTTAGTCGGTGAACAAGAAATTAATTAGGCGATTTGAATTTTGGCGGAGGTCTGTTCGAAATTTTAAAAAATTCGCTGCGGCCGAACAGTTAGTTCGATTTTCACCAAAATTTCACCAAGTACTCCATACATTTCTTACGAATTTTCGGTGTAAGAAAAAATTATCATTTTTATTTACATCAATTATCATTTTAGTAGGGAGAAATTTCATACTTGCACCCGTTACGAGAGGAACATCCCTTGGGCAAAAACCCATTATTTTTACCTTGATACTTAAATAAATTTTTGAAAAAAAAAAAAAAAAAAACTTGAAAAATATTTTGAAAATAAAAACTGTAAATTTTTTTTCTCGATAGTAGGGATAATAAACGTTTGAACGAATCTAATCGTATTTTTCATTTATAATATTCTAGAAAATCGTAGTTTTTAAATAATCTTATTAAAAAATAAGGTTTTTCGAAAAAAAAAATAATTTTTTTGAAGAAAGTTTTAAAAAAATCGTAAGATTTCTAATCATGATTACGATTACGCCCTATTATGGTTCAAAATACGTCTGGATTCAAACCCAAATTTTGAAAAAATTTAAGGAAGATAAAAAGAGAGAGAAAAAAAAGATACCTAGCGTTTTGAAGGAGGAAAGAGTGCAAACTGACTCCATGGGTCGACGAAGATGTACAAAACAGGAAGAGATTGTACACTGACCCTTTTAACCTTTCAAAATCTAGATTTGTACAGAAAAAAAAATGGACGTAATTAATACGTTCTTTTTCCTAAATGAAATTGAACGTTTTAAATAACGAGGGAAATCGATATAAAACGCGGAGGGGGCTTCCTTTTGAGTAAGGCGGTAATTAATTGAAAGACACGGGAAATGCCTTAAAAAGGAGACCGTTCCTTTTGAGAAGCCGTTTTATTTTATCACATTCTCTTAGCGCCTTTTTTCGCCCCCTCTTCTGTTTCTCTCTCTCAAAAGCTCGTTATATTTTTAAAAAAGAGAATAGAGAAGAAAAAAATGAATAATGATCCCAAAACTAGGATTAGCCTTGTTTTTAACACACGAGTTCCCTTTATAAACCAAAGGGAATTATTTAATTACTATGTGGTCTAATTTTTGTAAAAAGCATTCTAAATCAACAATGGGCGCCAGAGACGGCCCTCGTTCTTTTGTGTTTTTTTTTAGAACTCACATTAGAATTATAACATTTTTCGTTTAAGAAGTTATTGCACTTCTGATGTCCGGAGGAGGCTTTTAAGGTAGCTATCCCACTTCTGATGTCGGAAAGATGCTTTTAAGAACACTTCTGATGTTGGAGGGCTTTCTGCACGTTTTATGGAACTTCCACATTTTGTCATTCGGGGGTTACTCAAAAAAGACGGAACTCAAAAAGACATTTTTTTTGCCCCCAAGAATCCTTATTTTGCCTCTAAAAAGTTCATTATTTGGATAAGCAAATACGTAATAAATAGTAGGAAGGGGAGCGAAACCGCGGGGTTGGAATGGATCGCCTCTTTTCCTTTTAATTAACAATCCCAATTTACTTTCCTTTAAAATATCGTGCAATTAGATCTCGGGGGTTGATAAGCATCGGGATGGAGGTTTCGGGGGCGGCGGCCCACTCGAAAAATAAATTGCTCCTCTTTTGTCTTGTAGTCTTTTCCCCTCCATTAAAAATGTAAAAAATGGAGTCTTTTAAGTTTGAGAAGCGAATTTTAGTTTGAGAAGCGAAGTAAATGTTAGTATTGAACAGTTTAGTCGAAGCTCCTTGAGTAGACCATTTATGTTGATATTGGGTGCAGAGTCCGAATCAAGTGTCAAACTGACGAAGATTTAGTCGATTTTCACCTCAAAACTCTTTTTTTCATGAAATTTAGCCAAAGAAAAGAAACAATGATGAATAATCGTGTCTCCCATCTTTCATTTCACCCACCAACCCGTGCTTAGTAACGTCAACGCCGACGGTGGCGCATATCTAGGAGAAACGACGAGAACTATTAGTCGAAAACGACGTAATTATAACTTATAGGATTTAACCTGCTTCCCAAAAAATTGACTGCTTTTCAAAATAAATTTATTTGAATATTAGCTTCAGGAAACATTGTCTAGGTCACTCTATCTCCTTTTTTTAGTTTCTTTTGTAACTTTTAGAAATCATGATTTCTAGGTTTATGGTTTTCAAATTTTTCCGACTTAAAAAAAACTGTCTGGTTTTCTAAAACTAAAATGCAAATGAATTTTTTAAAATTAAATGAGCAGTTTTCCCGGAAAATACGGGAAAAACGTAAAAAAAAAGGTTCTCCAGAGACCCGAATTTACCCGACCGTAAGGAAGGGTTAAAGTAAAAATGTGTCTTTTTTTATATTATTATTCTGAAGAATATGATACTTTTTAAAACCTAATACTAGAATAATTAATATTCAAAATTCTCTACTTTTCAGGTTTTTTTTTTGTCGGATTCATCTCCTGAAAGAAAGGTTCCCTTATTTGCATGGAGATCAAATTACACTCGGAGAAAACTAAATTTACCAACAATATATTCAGAATATCCTTTTTACGAGACAAAAATAAAATCCCCGTAAAGAAAAGCCGAGGAGAGGTTAAAAAAAAAAGAGATCCAATTAATCCTCAACCCATTTTCATCAGGACGTCGCTATGAATGCATATGGTAATGTTTTAATCGCGAAGACCCTCGGGGTATGGAAAAGAGCAAAACAAATTTTGAAATGGAAAAAAATGAAATAAAAAAAAGTTTCTCTCTGTTAGCTTAAAAAAAGGGAAGACGGTTTTTTTTATAGAGGATCCTCGCTATTAAAAACTAGGGCAACCTTTTAAAAGTCTCTCTCTCAGCCCTTTTCCAAAAAATATGAAAACTGTGGAGGGAGGAAAAAAAAAAACTATAAAATTAAACCGTTTTATGTTTACTTGGCATGAAAATCGTATAACCATAAAAGGTTGGCAGGATTTTTTTTTAATTTCTTGAAAATTGATGGATGGTTTTTAAAATAGGCCTATCCCTTAGACTTGAAGTAAAGATATTTATTTATTGATTTGAGTTTGTGGGGCTTCCCTCGTTTTTGAGAAGTTATATATTAGGAACTGGACAAAGAACCCTTCCGATGTCATAAGTGGGATGTAGCTACCTAAAAAGCTTTCTTCCGACATCAGAAGTGGTATAAATACCAAAAAGTGCCGGCCAGAGCTTTATATTTTATAAGTAAATTATTAGTAAATAGTAAAATAAATATAAGTAAATAGTTAAATAGCGTTCCGCCGCCCCCAAAAAAGTTAATTTTGCGATCTCGCTTGGACGTCTCCGGAAATAAAAAAGTTAAATTACAACCTCTTTAATTTTTAGCGTAAATTACTAATATCAAAACGTTTTTTGATTGCGCATGCGTAGAACGTCCAAAACGCGAATGTCCCTTTAAAACGGACAAAACTTGGGAAGCCCGATTGTGGATTGCAGATTCGGATTCTACACACAATTTCAGGTCTGTGAGACCCCGTGGGGTCAAAAAGACTCATAACTTTGCAGGCTGTAAATTTTGAAAAAATAAGACGAAAACGATGATGAGCTTATTTATTTTAAATAGAAAACAAGCTACGAAAAAAACATCAAAAGAGTGTATTTTACGTGAAATTGTCTGTAGAATCCGAATATGCTGTTAAAAATAGGTGTTCTCATTTAAGTTAAGAAAGTTTTGGCCGTTTTAATAGGAAATTTTGCGTTTTGGACGTTTTTTGCGCAATCGAAAAACTGATTTGAGATTCGTAATCTAACGTTTAAAATTAAGGGGGTTATAATTTAAGTTTTTTTTTGCCTACGGAGATGTACAAGCGGGATAGCAAAATTAACTTTTTTAGGGGCGGCGGAATGCTGCCAAACACAAGAAATCCAGAAACTGGACAAAAATGAGGAGGGGGG
Source organism: Orius insidiosus (assembly GCA_014119065.1). Lineage (NCBI taxonomy): Eukaryota > Metazoa > Arthropoda > Insecta > Hemiptera > Anthocoridae > Orius > Orius insidiosus. The sequence continues at coordinate 27,613 of JACGAQ010000623.1, read as the reverse complement.
TTGATTCGCTTAACCTGAGAGGACACTAGTAAGTTTCCACCCTGTATATAAAAGTCTTGGCGTTTAACTTTTTGGTTATTTTTGTTAATAATTGAATTTTAAGTTCTATAATCAGCTTTTTTAACTATGAATAATTGAATTTTGGCGTGGATGGGGATGCAGTTGAAAATGTGCGTGGAGCAAGTACCTAACTCCACTTAAAGGCCTCTCAAAGTCTCATGCATATTAACAACGGACTCCTATGTATATGCTTTGGTAACTCAACACCTCCCCCCCAGCCCTTCAGCCCCCCGGCCCCCCTTTGTACTTGAATTCGCGCGCAAACATTAATTATTATAATTGGAACTTCCGGCATCCCTCCGACGCTCAACTCGATAATTTAAACAGCTTTGTTCCGCCCTAAACCTTTTACATATGTTTAAAATTAAAGGATGTCTTCGTAAATTTGGGAACTAACCGATAATAAATCCTCAGAGAGAATTAGAGCCGTAAAGGAGGTAAAAGGGCTCCGCCGTTTTGGGTGGAGTAAAGAAAATGGGATTACTTGATTGTTAATTAGGTTTTTAAGTAGTGGAAGGAGGTTTGTAATTCACCTTTGATTCTCGAAAGGTCTTCAATGGCTTTTGAAGAGGTAAGAAAGGCAATCCTTTAAGCCAGGGAAAGGTCCTTTGAAGATTTATCAAAACTAAAGCTTGTTATTTCTCAAAATAATTATTTTCTGCGACTCTTTTATAGGTAGAACATTGAGGAAGAGTTTTTATTTATTCCAAGGAAGATTGAGTGCAGTATGGCCCGTATTTACAAACTTTCCTCAATGGATCCTTTTCCCATGGTTTTAAAATCTTCCCTTGACGGAATTCTGTATTTATGAACCAGAGCAATTGTTATTCAACTTTAATGATTTTGTGACTTTTGTGAGTGGACCTTTTATCAAATTTTGTGTGAAAGTTATTTCTCTGAACCGTTGTCAAGGATGCTTATCTGGCATTCGGCCTTCGCACAGGAGGAAAGACGGACGGCGACCGGCCACGATTTTTGGGAAGGAAACCCGGAGCTCGAAATAAACGAGGGCCTCCTCCAGTAGATTCAGAACAGCTGGATGCAATAGATTTGATTCGTGACGTCATAATATTCGAATTAGACATGGAAAATCATGTGATTTTACAATTTTTAAAAAGAACCGCCAGAACCGGTTCCGATTAGTTTGAATTGAAGTTTAGTTTAGTTAGAATGGGGATGAGTAACCGCTACTGCTCTTTTGCAAGTCCTATACTATAGATTCCACTTTCGTATAATAGCTTTGTTCCAAGCGCAGTTTGAAACTGGATGAAACTCCTGGAGCATGGATTTGGACGTCAAATTCGACGTCGTTCAAATCGTTTGTCCGTCAAATCTGAAGTCATCTGACTATGACGTCCAAATCCTTCTACGCGGATTTTCAAACTGCGCTTGGAACAAAGCTAATGAAAGAAAAGGAATCTTTTAGTGCTACCGCAGGGCCATTTTTTTATGATTCTCATGTGAGCTTTTTGTGATCAAGATTTTCGATGCATGCTCTCTATAAGTTATAGGCTTTTTCGGTTCAAACTACTCAAACTATAAACGTTCCCTCTTCTTCCCTAAACATCTTTTTTTATAGTTCCCAATAAAAAAGTTGGCGTGTATAAAAAAAATCCTTTCCTACTATCGTATCGACCCTTTCCGCATAAAGGAACGCCAATGATCGACTTTATGATCTCGGAAACGCATTTCGGACAATACACTCGTCGAAATTGATGGATCGTCGAGGAGGTCGATTGTAAATTACGCTTAAACACGTGCTTAGGACGCCATTCAAATTTATGCAATGAAAAACGTCAAAATTATGATTAATTTATATTACTTACACGTTTTTAGAATTCTTTTTTTCTTCCCATAGATGTGCTACCTGTTTGAATACAAAATGAGAGGAACGATAATAACCTTCAACGCTGATAACGTTTTATCTTGTAAAACATACTCAAAATATATTCTTTTTTCATATTTCAAGGCTAATAAAAATGTACATTTCCGACGGAAACGCCTCCATTAATCTTTTGCTGTTTAGACTAAGGCTTAAAGGAAGATAAGGATGATCCGGGAGGATGTCTTAGTATCAGGTAAGATCAACATCTAATGACGTTCATAACCCTCCTTGAATATTCAACGCGCATTATCAATCGACCCACACAGAAAACGTCTTTCAGAATTCACAAGCATTTTAGTACCCGGAAACACGCTAAAAAATTAGGTTGAAATGTGTTTCCGTCCATTAAGCCGAATAAATAATCGAGAAATCAAATCTGAAGGGACTTTTGCGGACAAAAAAGCCCTAAAATTGGGTTAAAATCGTTTTCTGTCAACAAACCAGATAATTCGAAAATTTCAATTTGGCGGCCTGAGCGATCTAAGGTGAAAGCATTAAGTTCCAAAATTTGGGTACATGTGAGTTTACGATACCAGAATAACGCGTAGGCGCGAGCCGAAAGAGCAACGGCAAATGCGTGCAATTTTTTTCCCACTTCACACGAGCTTTTATTGCAAGACGAAAAAAATTAACTTCTCGACCCTCGTGTATCAAACTAGTTTGAATTTATGCAAATCTCAAAGGAATTTTTAAAAAAGCGGGAACTAAAAATGCACGCAGGCGCAGAGTTATTCTGGGATCGTATATGTACTCACATGCATCAAAATTTTTTTAGAATGATTTTTTTAGCACAAAGTACGGAGGGATTTTTGGCAAAAAGCCGAGAAAAATGGTGTTTCTTGGTAGAAAGAAGCATTCAAAAACCTAGAAAAATGCCCAAAAATCGGTAAAACAGGAAGTTAAAATTTGAACTTGCAAAAAATAAACCCAAAGGAAAAAAGGGAAAACCATCAAATCTGAAATATTTTAAAATGATCAAAACAGGGTAAACAAATTTTACCATTTTCATTTTTTTATTTATCCTAATAAAATTTACAATATTATTACATGTCGTTTAGAATAATTTTAAAAAGAAAACAAGGAAGTTTGATTCGCCAACGATATACAAATAAAAATGAAATTAAAATATAAACTATATTCCTTATTATCTAAAATGGGTAACTCCATTCAAAAAAAGGAACGTAGATAATATTATTTAATATAGCTTATAATGTTTTTCGTCATATGTAAATCCTTTCAAACTTTTCATAGTACACAAGAAACCCTGTATACCTAAAATAAAAAGATTTTATTTTTTTAAACAAACTTTCATACGCAGTGACACAGAACGTACAAATGTGCTTGGACAATATCCATTTTTTTGATTATTCTTATATTGGACAATTATAGAGATTACAAAGATATAATATTATTTTTTTATTTTTCTTTTTTCTTCAAATAAGCAACATTGATCAGTGTCTATATCACTTTCACCGCACACACCTTAGAGATTGTTTTTCAAAGTCTATATACACGTGTATACACTTTATTTTATTAAATTCTCTATGTTATAACAAAAATTGGCAACGCAATGAGCGATTTATCATTAAAAATAATCGATTTATCACCCATGGGGTGGGTTTTTTAAAATATTAAAGAGGTTTCGGTTTTTATATACAATTTTTTTTAAACATTTACAGTTCTATGTATAATTAAAAGTAACATAAAAAAGCTGGATTTGAATCAAGGGTTAAAAAAAGTTAATTGATATTTTTTTTTCATTATATTCGGAGATTACACAACAATTTAATACATGACCCATATTTTTTTTCTGGGACTTGAAAGACTCTGAGAAAATAATAGCTGACATGTTATAAAAGGTTATTTCAGGGGAGAGATGATTCAATATTGTGTTCAAAGTATACAAAATGTAATTTTTTTGACCTTTTTCTTTTCAAAAAAAATAAAATTAATTTAAAATAGTTTAAGTCTTTTATATTTTTATATTCGAGACAGTTACATTTGCTCAAAAAGTTGGGACTTAAAACTTGAGGACAAAGTAGTAAAAAAGTTGAAGACGAGGACGTTGGAAATTTATTAATGTATTCCTTGAAGTAAAAAAAAAACCCTCCTTAGAACATATTTAAAACTTTGAAAATTCCGACCAAAAATAAAAATTGAATGAAGCTGTAGAAACTCATTGTTTAAAAAAAAATCAGTAAAAAGTGTGGTTTTTTGAAAAAAAAAATGTTAGCCCCGAGAGACAGAACATGCCAAATTAGCTCCCAAATGGCAAAAAAGGATTATTACATTTTGAATCGCGAAGTGTTCCATCAACAAAATTTACTCCTAAAACGTAATTAAAATCTAAAATTGGAAAAACGTCTAGAAACCGCACATTTTGACCTCCTGGGAAATAACGTAAGTGCTTGAGAAAAAGTTTATTCTAATCTGAACCCTCTCACTGTGAAAAAGAGAAACTTGTAAAACGCTTGTAAAAGTTTCCTCCGCTTATTTTCTGAGCGGAGGAATTTAAAAAAAATCCTTTTTGCATAAGCTTTCGACAGTTCTCCATTACTTTGGGTTAACACAATTAAATCATGATGAAAAAAGTTAAAAATAAAAAAATAATTCACGATGACTTCTTTTTAGGTAGATTTCTTTTCTTCAAAAATCTACCTATTGTAATGTACCAAGTAGTCGCAGATTCAAAAAATTTTCTATACGTTTTTCGTTTCATACCTCCTGGACCCCAAAACCATCCTCAGTTGAAAAGTTTATATATATGTATATATATTAGCACGATAACTGGAGCAATTTTAATGTGAGGGTGACGATATCCGGTATTTAGAGCTTTTATCTCAATAGCTCGGACGAGTTCGTTAATGGCTGAAATCGGACCAGCGATTCACCTACTTTACTTAGGGCTTAAAAGACAAAATTGGCATTTTCTATTGAAATCCTAGTCCTTTTGCAAAAAAAAACTTTAAGACCTCTGCGAGGGCGTGTAAAAAATTAATTAAAGCAGGTTTGGACGAGCCAGGCGCAAAATATTGAACTAGCTAAACTTTAAAAAAAATTTGAATTTATACCGGGAAATTATTAAATATTTTATTAATAAAATTATCAGATGTTTTTCTAGGGGCTCAGTGGCGCAATTTTTCTTATATCATCATTTTTATAACATAATTATATATTTTGTGTTTATACATATTAATTTTAATCATGAAAAGAAATCTACCTTTTAGTCCCTGCTACCGCAGGGTCATTTTTTAGTTGAGAAGTCAAGAAAGGTTATGATGGAAAAACCAAAAGGAAGGTAACATCATTAACCAATTTTTATTTGGGAACCAAGATATTCAATTTTTTGTTTAAATCAATTTAAAATAATTCTTAACCTTTTTCTTTCTCTTTTATTTATATCAAATGACCCGTAAAGGTCTTTTCTTGTTTTATTTTTAGACTTTCTTCTTTTATAATTTTACGGTGATTCGCCCTCCGGCAATTTCGCAAACCACGGTTAATTTCCCGAGTTTATTCCCGTGACGTGGTCCGCTCGGGACGATTTCAATTTCACTTCTTCTATTTTCGTGTCTAGTTTTTTTTTCTTTAATTAAAATAATTTTTGTTGTGTGAAATAATACTTTCCTGTCATTATTGTGATCAAAAGGCTTTGTTTGGTAAATGTTTCTAAATGAGATGGATTATAAATTGGATACGCCCACATTAATTTCCTTTTATGTAAGTCCAGGAACACACAAAATCTATCAAAACCCACCCCTTTTTTCTCAAAAATTTTTTTTTACAAATTTTGTTGTATAATCTCTAGTCAAAAATATTTACAATTTTTAAAAAAGAATTACATAAAATGCATTCATTCCAAGAATTTATGTACAAATTAATTTATATTAAGCTCTTTTATATAACAAAAATAAGTAAAGGGAATCCATTCATACAGTACAGTAGAAATTTTTCTAAATTCATTAATATTTCGTTTAAAATTTTTTTTTCTAATTTTTTTGTTCTTTTTCAAAATGATTTTTTACGATAAATTTATATAGGGATGCTATTTACAAGGAATTGGGCCTATATGCGTGATTTCTTCTGGAGATACCTGGAACGAAATAGGGAGAAAATTTGAAGGTGACGATAATATTATATTTTGTTTTTCTCTCTTTCCCCTGAATCCTTTAAAACTCTCGCAGATGTGAGCTTCCACTTACGCGGCGATCGAGGAAAGCATGAGCGGAAGCAGAATGTACCAGACGGCTGCCGAAATAATTGGACCGGAAGAGGAGGACTTACGACGCGATATTGCAGCCATTTTGTCACCTGGAAAAACAATAAATTAATTATTTTGTTAATAAAGACACACAGAATTAAAACAAATTAAAAAAAATATTCAGGTCGAAAAGTACTAGTCTAAACTTCCAAATATTGGGGCAACTGTAAGGATGATATTTTCCGGCTTTGCGTGGGGAAGAGCTGGGAGCTAGGAAGTTGGCCCTCGGAGAAAAAGACATGGCAAACCTTAGTTTTTTGAGGAAAATCGTGCATGGAGGGTAATACAAAACTCCCTTTAGAGAACATTAAAATTCCCCCTCCTACTCTAGTTTTTAGACATTTTTGTTTGAATCATCCAATATTTTACATTCAAATAGAGAATAAAAAAATTTATATGAAAAAACTTTGGAAACAAAAGGGGTTTTATTTTATTTTATTTTCTATGCCGCTAAAAGCGAGAAAAATGCTCTGGACGTGTTGCGGTGTTAGACAATCGGATCATCATCAAAATATTGGAATTTTTCCCATCCGCATGCAGCGCAGGATTCAATAGTCATTTTCAAAATAAAATGTCCAAACCGAGGAAATATGACGATTTATCCGCTTGATTGATGTCCCCTCTGTATTTTTATAAACAAAAGTTTAAAAAAAATAGTGCTTTAAATACCAAAATGAAATATCGATTAAATATTTAATTTAAGTGATTTTAAAAAGTCACGGTTTTTTATATCTATTTGGCCTTTTATTTTTTTAAAAAGCTTTTTGGTTTTTTATTCTACTTTTATGTCTATATCTATTTGGCCACTGCTGTAAGAAAGAAAGAAAATCAGATAATTTTGACGGTGCTTTAGAATTTAAAACATTTCAAATTGAAAGGCTCTTTTATTTTATTTCTAAAAAGACTTTTGTTCTTGAAAAGGGTAGATTAACGGATCGCTTTGACAAGAAGAGTCCTCCCAAGCGTAAAAGGGAGATAGATAAAAGTTCTTTTTAAAAACGTGTGCATGTCCTTTTCGAATAGAGTAAAAAAAAAAAGTTTTATAATAGCAATTAAGCTTTTTAATAGCATTTAATAGCAAAAAAAAGTTTTTTTTTCTGGATAAAATATTAAAATAGATTTGTAACACTTTGTAAATCATTAGCATCTTGGATCGTGAAAATGGTTGCTGAGGGTGGAGGGAAATAAACGTAAAAATGTCTTATCACCAAGTTAGGCTACATGCAAATCCGCCGCCATTACCTGCGGGAGCATTTTTCCCGCTCACCGTGAATAAAAATTACGCTGAGCGAGAAAAATGGGAACATTTTGTCGAGTTTTCTTCCATTTTTTGGAGGAAAAAATTTTTTTTGCACCAATGAAAGTTTAAATTTTTTTTTTGAGAACTTAAAAAAAGGCGGTTAAGGTAAGTAAAATGTTGTAAGCCTTAGGCGTACTAAAATAAGGTTGAATGGGGTTGAAAAATCTTTTTTTTTCTCCCTCTCTCTCTTACAGCCCCTGTGAACCCTTCACGGCCTCCAGTCAAGCTTGAAATATGGGAGTTTATGATGGAAAACTGGCGGTAAGAGGGTCGGTATATGGACGGGCATGAGTCAAACTTTGAAGGACGTTTAATAAAATAAAAAAAAAAGAAGAAAAAAGAAAAAAAAAAACAGCGCGTTTGATTCCGAGAATAAAAACTTATCTCCGAGGCAAAAAATTTCCACTTATGAAGTTAAAAATTAATTTTGTTCCCTATAAAAAATTTTAAAATATCAAATCTTATGACAAGTTAGCCGGGCAGGTAATCAAATATTTTAGGCCCGATTCCAGGCGGATTGAAACCACTTTTCAGCCGATCTTCGGGCAATTTTCACACTTTCCTAGCAAAAAAATACCCCTTTTTCCCCTCTCAATTTATAGGAGTAATACTGCCTTTCTTACTGGATTTGATGGCGTTTTCCTTGCAAATTTGTCCGAAGAAGTCCCTTTTTAGTGGACTCACTGGCGTTTTCCTATCTCTTCAGTAATTTGTTGACAGGATTTTCCCGCCGTTTTTGCAAGGTAGTAAAGTTTTTCTCGTCCCTAAGTTCAAAAAATTCCAAGATTTCAAGATCTTCGGGCGCGTTTTTCTCACCGATAACACCGCCTAAGGGACTCATATTGCCATTTTTACTGGATTTCCTGGCGTTTTCCTCGCTTGAGAAAGTCACTCAGTAGTTTTTTGACGGGATTTTCCGGCCCTTTGTGCAAGATTGTAAAGTTTTTCTCGCCCCTTCGTCCTAAAAATTCCAAGCTTTCAAGATCTTCCTTCAAGATTTCCTGGCGTTTTCCTTGCAGTTTTGGCCAAAATCCCTTTTCAGTGGACTTCATGGCATTTCCTCGCTTGAGAAAGCCACTCAGTCGTTTTTTGACGCGATTTTACGGAAGTTTCCGGCTCTTTTTGCAAGATTTAAAAGTTTCTCTCGTCCCTTAGGCCAAAGAAGTTCAAGATTCCAAAAAGGAATAACCGGAGAAAAAACGGGATGAATAACTGGGGTCTCAATTAAAAGTAAAACATATCAAAAATAGTACCGGCTTTAGTGTTGCTCCTTGTGGAACTCCCTTTTTCTGGCGTTATCCTCATGGAATGAAGAATACTTTTAATGCGCTTGGGAAGGGGGGGGGGGAGAATTTCTACTTTAATCTATCAAGTTTTATTTTTATTAATCCCCTTTAATTCTCAACGTCCACCTTAGCCTTAAAATAGTTATGAGAAAAAATTAAATGAATTTCAGTGTGGTCTAAAATATGGAGTTGGTCTCACTAATGCCCTATAAAAGGGTAATATCTCTTGGTGTCTTCGGAGTTCCCTTTTCCCTCTAGAGCCTGAACTAGTCGAGAATGGGCGGTAAATTCTGAAGAGGATGGAGAGGGGGACCCTTATCTTGAGCCCATTACTACCCTCTTCCTCCCGCTTTGGCTACCTTTCACCTTGAATAATTCAAGAAATTAGAAAGAGAACCTTTGGATTTATCGAAAGGGGACCTGTAATTGAATTAAGAGCTTGTCCGACAGATCCGACATCAAAACTCGACCAAGTTTTAGACAGAGAGGGAAGATGCCTAAAATTACTTTCCGATATTTGAGCACTAAAAATCGTCGGAAATTCTTTAAAAAAAGCTCGTGCTCGTTAGTTTGGAAATGTCTAGGCGGCCCTGGGAGCAGTTTTTCCGAAGAAGCTATCCTTTGGAAAATGGAAAACTTCATTTTTGTCCAAAAAATTTTTTCTAAAAAAACCACTAGCCATTTTGTAGGTTCTAACAAGCTCTTTCCAAAAACATATAATATAAGAAAATACGATGAATAGTTTCGTCGCAACCCTTTTACAAAATGCCAGGGAGGAGTAAAAGAATCGGAGGGACCTATCTCCCCCTTTTTGAGGTTAGAGACGTCATAGCAATTAATCATCTAAAGGGTTTCCAGTATTTCTTAAGACCTATAGGTGATTCTTACCTTCTGAGACGAAGACGTGAATGTAAGCCGGCTGCGTGTTGGATGCGCTGCACGTGTAGTTCCCGCTATCTGTATATTTGGCATCGTGGATTGTGAGATGCGATTCGGTCTTCTGACCCTGCTCTGTCCTCACTTGGACTCCGCCCCGCGAAGTATCGTAATTGATCATCTTCGAATTGTGGTACCACAGCACGTACTGAGGAGGTGTAGGACTCTAAAAAAAAAAAAAAAAACCAAATCATTTTCAAGAATAACATTGAAAAATTTCGAGATCCCTATGGGGTGTTAATCACCTTAGAATTAAATTGGTTGTGAACCTTTCCCTAACTAGGAGACAAGACAAGAACATCAAGTCACTAAATCTGCGTTAATTTTAACCTCGTTTCCTCCACGAAGGGATGGAGTTCTTGACAGATCCTCTTATACCTAGTTTCCCAACTAAGGGGAGATGAATTAGTGTCTCGAGACCTCCTATTAGATATAGAACGTTCAACAAAGTGAAATTCGATCTGGATTTTTTTTTATTTCAGAAAATTGGATTTCAGGATGGAAAAAGGGAAAAAAGAGTCAAGTGTTTGTTTTTTTCTCCCTCACTTTTGTCCTTCCTTTTTGTTTTGATCTCTATCTGGATGTCATCGCCTTTCAGATCATATCCCATCTCCCTTCGGACATGCTTTTTGACCTATAATTCTTTTTTTGAACGGAAAACAATTGATGTTTGCCGAACATTTTCAATAGCTCCCCTTAACTGATTTTATTTATGAAATTTAATTTTTTCAACTTCGTTTTCAAAGTTTAATCACGCACGAAAATTAAGTGCTTGAGATAAATTTCAACGAGAGAGCCCCCTCGCTGTACGCCAAAATGATAACCTTTAATGGCCATTTTCTATTCGAAAATCGTATTTATAGACTTCGATCTGAGGCGCTTCCATTTGTAAGAGGAGTTTTGAGGAGCGCTTAAAGAGAGAATCGCCTTGTGGCGACACTTTCGTGTTCTCTCTTTTCCAAACTAAAAAAAAGTTCTAGTTTGGTGAGCTTCCAACGAAAACTTCCTTAAAGAGATGGAACATTATAGGAGCAGGAAGTATTAAAGAGAGAAGTTTAAGGAGGGGGAGTATAAAGGAGGGGAAGTATAATTTATGGTAATTTTGACTTTAGAAATTTCTTCATACTAAAAAAAAAATTTTAACACCAAAAATTTGGGAAAAAGTTCAGCCGCAGCGCAGTTTTAAAATAGACATGTCTCCGCCATTTTTTCGAAATTTAAAAATCACTCTAGTTACAATCTTGTTTGACTATTTAGAAAATTATGTGAAAATCGGTTCAAAACAGTGGCCATAAAGTTTTCCGGAAAAAAATGCTACGGCCGGCCGGAACCACAGACAAAGTTGAGATCGGTATAGATCCAGAAACTGTTTGATCCTGAGGTGTCTGGAAGACCCTTTCCCAAAAACACGACATGGAGGTGTAACAATAACTAATTTCAGTTAATCCCGGATGAATAAATTGATTTCGCCTAGGTTCTTCCATAGAGAAACGAACAAACTTATTTTATTTATGAAATTAACTTTTAAACTTGGTTTTTGCAGTTTAACCTCGCATGATAATCCCGTGCGTGAGCAACATTTCAACGAGGATCAGACCCTTTCGCCCTTTTCTAATAGCAGATCTAGGTTATTTCGTAATATACGGGTGACTATAAGAAACAAATTATATTTAAAGACACGCAACTCCAGACTAAAAATCACTTAAGCCCCGTTTAAGTCGTTCCTAATCCACAAATTGGTTAATTTTTTTTTTTATATGCGAAATAATTTTTAGGTAATTCAAATAAAAGTAGGTGTGGAATACTGAATGTAGGGGGGTTGAAGTTAGGCCTGGCGAAAAACAGAAGTTGTTATGAGCCTCTGTAAAAGGGGCACTTAACGCTTTCGTTAACTGTGCCAAACTTATTTAAGGGCTCGGGAGTTTTCCGGAAGACCATTTTAACCCACCCACAATAACCGAGACGGAAACCCTTCGGAAAAATATGAAAACTCTTCTCGATAACTGCTTTTTTCAATAATAAAATTTCCTTTTAAGGATACACTTAACATTTTTTTTAAATTGGTTTTTAAGGTCCTACTAAAATCGGTTTTCTTTATAAACGACAATTTGACCCCAAGGGAAGAAATTCCCAAACAAATATTCTCGATGAACGAATCCTTTAGATCTTATAAATTTACCCTCAGGCTCTGTTCTAGAGATTCGGTTATGTGATTTATCTTAAGAATTCAAATACCAGTTTTAAGGGCCATGTTTGCCCCCCATTGAAGCCTCGAAGGGCCAATTTTAGAATTTTTTATTTTGAACAGATAAAATGTCATTGGATGTTGGGGATTAGAGGTAATTAAAAAAATCTACTTAAAAGATCAATTCGATAGATAAAAATTTAAGGCCATCTTAGCGCTATCAAAAGTGATCCGATTTTAATTTTGTATGTACATTTCTCCCTATTTTGTGAAAATGAGATTCGCAATTTGGCGATTGGAAAAAAAATCGTACAAAAATCCCTTTTTAATAAGCGCTATCAGGGCCTTACGAATAAAAAACGAATCCATCCTGATAAAAACAGTTCTCCCAACTGAATGGCTTAAAATATTTAAGGCGCCTTCATCCTTATCAACTTTATTCTTTTCCAAGAAAATGTGGTTTTATAGGCTTTTAAAAAATCGGTTCAGTGGTTCTCCTTGATTTGACACGTGTCATAAAAATGAAGAATTCTTGTTTGTTATTTTCTAGAGGAAAGGTTTTAAAGGGTTGAAAAAAAAAAAGCTTAAATACGCCTCAGGGAAATTATTTGTCGGCGGGTTTCGGGAAGAGCATCCCGATGATCTTTTTACATGACTTATAACGTTCACATGAAAGGGTTCCCACGCCTTGCATTAGCCCCGTCCATTCTAAGAACGTAACCCACATCAACCGCAGCCTCTCTCGCCATTTCCAAAACATCCCTTTTTTCGCACCCCCCTTTTTCCCTCTCTATTTGTGCAACCTTGCATATCAGACGTTAACACGAATAGAAAAAAAAAAAAAGTTCTTCGATTTCTTCGTTTCCAAAATACTGTTGGCTAACCGTCAAGATTAAAGGATCGAAAGAGAAAAACTATTTTACAAGCACAGGGGTCTTTCTCTAACACTCGTCCGTCCTAGACTAGAGAGCACTCGTCTTCGGAGTTCGGATATCTTGCCGCTGGGGGCCCATCTCCACCAAATCCTTCAATGCCATCCTAGGGTGAACTCTGCGTTTCCGATACTAAGGCTCACGTAGGTGTACTAGGATACGTAGAAGATTCTCTGATAAGATTTTGATTTTAAGGATTTATTTCCAACATATACTTCTTCTTTTAAAAATATTTGGCTTCCGTAAAAAAACGTCATTCAGAAAAAAATTACCTGTCTTTCGCACTTTGTCAGAAAAAAAAGAACCGTTCTACTTGGCCGGCCACCAACGGAAATAAAAAATATTCTTTTGCCATTTTTTTCCCTGACGTATAAGCCCTATATTGGAAAAAAAGGGTTTATTTTTTTATAAACACAAATTCTCTACAGCTTTGTTCATAAACAAGGAAAATAAATCAACCCTGAGGTGTAATAGCTCGAGGGCCCCGTGCATAACTTTATAACACTTCAAAAACAACTTTAGTTTCCCGGAGGACATTACGGCTCATTTCAAAAGTTAATTTTCATCTTTCTGGTTGAATATTTTAAAACCATTTTACGACAAGTTAACTTTTCAACACTCCAGGGTTTCCTCAATTTATCCTTTTATAAGATTATTCTTTTTTCTTAAACATTTTATTATTATTTCGAGAAGGTTGACAGGTAAAATGAAGAAAAACTGATCCCGTTTTTAGTAAATATTTGATTGTTTTTTAAAAAATATTAGGACGCCGGTATTTCCCTTTTAAAAGAATGACAAACTTTTCGGATTGATCGAGTGACTTTTGTTCATCGAACGCCATTAAAGTTTGGCTTAAGAAGAGGTTTTTCGGGATATTATAAGGGATCGAAGAAGGGGGGGTTTTGAGTTTTCTAAACTTCTCTTTAAACCCCCACGTCCCTTTTATCCCCTCATCAAATTAGATCGGATAACATCTTCTCGGCCTCCTTTATTTAACGAACCTTTAAATCCTTTCGGGGCTGACAAATGAGCGCGAAGCTCTCTCTGAAACTAATTCAAAAGTCACAATGGCCACAATTTCGGTTAGGCCTCCCGAAAACGATAATAACGCAATTTCTAAATAATGGCCACATTAAAATATGACAATTTACTACTTATCCCAACGTCGATATAAATAAACAGAAGCCAATTTTATATTAAACGGGAAAATTGGCATAGAATCAAGATAGATATCAGCAGATATCAAGGTAGAAATAGACTTTCTCCCCAAGGGATGTCTATGTCGCAAAGGGTGGAAGTATCAAATTTTTTCTAAGAAAAAAAAACCAAGAATTTGTGAAAAATATAAGGAGTATTTGTTGAAAATTTTTGGTTTTTCGAAAGAGCTGGTCAAAGCCTACAAAATGGCAAGCGGTTTTTTTGGGAAAAAAATTCGAAAAGTGAGTTTTCCATTTTACAAAGGAAAACATTTTCGGAAAAACTGCTCCCAATACCGCCTAGACATTCCCAAATTAACGAGAACGAGCTTTTGTCAAAAATTTTCCGATGATTTTTAGATCGCAAATATGGGAAAGTAATTATAGGGGCGAAAATGCAGCGATCTCTTGTTTTTTAAACAAAATGTTCTGACGATCCATCCTATACAGAGTATGCAATCTCCTCATGACGTATCGGTCATGATGGTTTAGCCTAACTCAAGAGCCTAATAAGTGCAATAAAACGGGAAGTGTGTATTTTTTAAATAATAGCAATAAAAATGTATCAATTTTTAATTATAATTTTTATTTATCCTTAAAAAAGGGAATGTGTGTCCTGCGTAATCTCGAATGTGCAAATAGTCAGGAGGTTTCACACTGGGTAGCGAAGGTCGGCAAATACCGACGGGGAAAACACCGGTAGCTTCCATTAAGGGATTAAAAAGAAAAAGAGCTCAGCATAAATTATCAAGTAGGCCCTTTAACCCCTCCACTTTGCGAATAAATAGGATGCGCTCATGAAGAAAAGGTTTCCCTTAAAAAATTCAAATGATTTTTAAACAAGCAGAAATTAACGTTTCGCCAGAAAAATTCATTTCTTTAAAAATGAAAATAAATATTTTTTTTATAATTCGCAGAAGAAGGCAACTGAGACAAAAGCCAGTTCAAGTAAAAAGAGTAGTTATCAATACAAAAAATTGAAAAACGCTCAAAAATATTTTAAAAGACAAAAAAACAAAGCCAGGAAAAAGTCCGGCAATCCAGTAGAAGGGGTTCAAGGGAAAAAAACAAAAAATATTGTAAAAGGGGTTTTTTTTTCGCGAAGGAAGAAGAAGAAGGGAGGAAGGGGAAGATTACCAACAATCCATTAAAGAAGGAATTTATCAGACAAAAATACTGATAGAAACGCCAAAAAATCTGTTAAAAAGGAGGTTTATTGAACCAAAAATCGTGATATCCTCCACAGCCATATAAAATAGTAAATGGGGTTTATTTAAAAAAATCAAGGGAAAACCTGATTCATGGGCAAACAATGAATAAAAAGTCCGTATATACAGTAAACAGGGAGTTATTTTTTGTACAAAAATGAAACACAATGCCCAAAAATTTTGTACAAATAAAAATACATTAGAATTTCTTTTCTTTAAAAAGTACCTAAAATATGGAGGAAAACGCATGAATTGGATAAAAACGCTTAAAAATATAATAAAAGGGGTTTCCGCGACAAAAGATTGAGAAAAACGACCAAAAATCGTGAAAAACTAAGTTTTTTGGACAAAAAAATTAGAGAAAACTTCTTACGATTCTGTGAAAAGGGTGTTTTAAAGCAAACAACTTGAGAAAATCTAGTAGAAAGGTGACTTTTATGTAACAGTTTTTGTTTTTCGCAATCAGGATTTTACAAGAAAATTAAAAAAAGGGTACAAAGAAGTAAGTTTATCGACCCAAAGAAGTTTGGGATCATGAATAATGAAGGAGGTTATTACGGAACTTAGTTTCCCTCGGAGACCTGGCTGAATAATCCGTCAAGGAGGCTGTAATGTACCGCAGAGGGCAAGAAGCTCCCTTGTCAACCGCCGCCCTTTTCTTGCACTCCTTGATCAACCCCTTATGAAATTACCGGCTGATATATTCCGACGACCCCCCCCCCCCCCTTTAATTAAAGCTGCCCTCGAGGCGACCCACAATCATTTCTTACGAAACATTTTGAAAATTAGATAAACATTTTTTTTTCTCGACGCCTTTTTTTTATTTTATCGACACTCTCTAATTAAATTAGTGTTTCCCTTTTGAATTTCATTAATTGCCTTATTTGCATTGAAAAGTCTCAATTAAACGGACAATCATATTTAACTCTTTTATTAACATCACTTTTTTTGCTAATTAATATTCTTTTAATTAGATCTATTTGAATATTTCGACGACGACAAATGAATACAGCTTTCCTGAAATGTACGTCTCATAATTTTTTCAGATTTTTCGAAGTTGGAGAACAGTATTTTATAAAAATTTTACGAATTTTAAGCGGTTTTTCGCTATAAAAACGTCAATGGTGATGTCTAAAAATTAATTCTATTGTTAAAAAATAAAATAATAATGGAAAAAATTTTCACACTTAAAAGTTAGGGAAAAAATTATCAAAGATGCGTTTTTAGATGTTAAACAATTTACAAAAAAATGAGCTCTGTGGGATCATTAGTTCTCGAGATATGGAGGTTTTCTAAAAAAAAGATAAAACCGCCTTTCTCGAAAACCATTTGGTTTTTTGATCTGAAAATGTCAGTTCTTATTCACATAGAGAAGCATCATTTGGATTTTTTTAAGCCAATCGGAGTAAGGGCCAAAATGCCCCCCTTACCCCGCTATATCATTTCGAAAAAAAAAAAAAAAAAAAAAAAAACTCTTTTCAAGATTACTTTGAAAGGAAGATTTTGGGTATACTTATTGAAAATCCATGAAAATTGCAGCCGAGAAGTGTTTCGGAAAAATACTACGGGACGGACGGTCGGCAGGACAGACAACGTTCCGTTTTTGAGAAAACCCATCTCGCAATTCCACTTTAAAAAAAATTCTATTCTGAACTAAAGACTAATATTTTTAATCATCTGAAAATAGGTCGGTTTTAATAAAACGGAATTCTGGTTTCTCTCGGGTGCTATTTGTTTGCGGTAAAGACAAACGGTTACTTCTGGTTCCACCCGTAAAACCGGCAGGAGGGAGGGGGTCATATGTGCGGCTTTGTCTCCCCGCCCGATATCTCCTCTTTATTTCCGACATTACGAGAAAATATCTAATCCCTTCAAAGTTTAAAACGAGACTAATTTCAAAGTTCGTTGTAAAACCTCACTTAATCTTTCGAAACAAGAGAAACTCTCTAAAGTCTGAAGAGTAAAAAAAAAAAAAACGGAAGAAAGTTTTTAAAATTTGTGCCCAGTTTCATTCTTGTCACGTTTCTGTGTGATTGATTTCAAGTGGAGGTCTTCTTGAGTTCGTCCAATTAGTGCCAAAGCCGTATAGAACGTCAAATCTAATCAGAACTTAAGTGCTTTCCCATTTCGGACCAAAAAAGGATAAAATGGGATTTCTCAAATTTCTCAGAATATTGTAGAGAAGATAAAATTATAGTGTAAGCGGACTTCGTGGGTCAGTGGTTATTGAATACGAAGGGTACGACGGGAGAGGACTCCACTGTCTATACTTTTTCCCAAATAAATTCTAAAAAAGATTTTTTTTAGGCGAAAAAATTCCCATTTGACTTACTGGATTTTGAGGAATTTTTGTCCGCTCAACCTTCTTTTCTATCAAATTTTTGGGCATCTCCATTTTTATAACCCAAACGGGTACGTTCTTGCTGTCACAATAACACCTCTTTGATGAAATTAAAACCTTTGAAATCGCCCCAAAAACACCATTTTCAGAATTTTTTCTTTTTCCTACCTTTCCCACCTTTCTCTTTTGTCAATAGAGTTAATAAAATTTAAAAGGACATATTAACAAAATACGAATCAAAGAATCAAAAGCATTGAGGGTAAAGTTTATGGTCGAATGGACACCAGAAGGCCCCGGACGGCCATCAATAGCTCTCTATATCTCCAAAAAGAGATAAGCCCTCCATTCAACTTCACTCTGTCGTTATTGTAAATAATGAGGGGCGGTGTCCAAGATAGGTCATATTTAAACAGCACATATCGCACAAATTGAATAAACGATCAACTATTTATTTTAGCTCTATGTAAAATTGTCCTCATGTATATTCCATAAGCGGGGTGCGTTAAGAATGGGGCGTTGCACTCAGGATCTCCAGTCGGACAGCGCAATATGCAAATGCAATGAAATACTCTCGACTAATAGCAATGATTACCGTACCACTAATCCTAGAGCTTTGTGCAACGCTTGCTTCCACATCGTTTGAACTAAAGCCATTTCTCATTACGGATATGCAAATGATAGCATATTAAATTAAAATCGCTTTATGTTTCCAACATTATTTTAAAAAAACGTTTAACTAAACCGTTGCCGTTGTACTAAAAACGATTATTTAAATAAAGTTTTTCAAGCGTTTTCCACGTTTTAATTGGTGCTTTAGTTTGAAAATTGATTGGGTGGCGATGGGATTTTTAAGGGGGGGGGGAGGGCTCTTCAAACATTTATACAACCAGAGATGCAAGTGTTATTATTGCGCTACCCTTGATATATAGTTTTCAAAGTTCTCTGGGAACGGGTCTTCCCCTGTAGAGGAAAAGATAATTTTTTTCGGCCGTAATTTTCATCCGATTTTCACCAAATTTTTATAGAATCTTCATTTCGTAGTACTTTTAAAATGCGGAGAACTAAAATCGCAAAATGGCAAAAATTTGACTGTCAAAAGTTTTGATGTGCGGGAAAAGGAAGGCATTTTGGCCCTATCTCCGCTTTGGCTGGAAAAAATTCCAGAAAATGCCTCTCTATGTGAATAAGAACTGACATAAATTTCAGATCAAAAAACCGAACGGTTTTCGAGAAAAACGGATTCATTCATTTTTAAGAAAACCTCAATATCTTGAGAAATAATGTTCCCACAGAGCTAATTTTTTTTAAATTGTTTTACATCTAAAAACGCATCTTTGAGTATTTTTTGAAATGTTTGCCAAACTTTTAAATGAGAAAAATTAATTTTTAAAACTTTTGAGAGGTCGGAAAAAATGGTTTGCTTCGAGGTGGCGACACCAAATTAATACAGCTATTAGAGAGACTTAAAATGTACCTCTAATAATTTTTTAAGATTTTTTTGGGGGATAGAACAGTATTTTATAAAATTTCTTTTAAATTTTAAGCTGTTTTTCGCAATAAAAAGTGAGGGGTGAAGTTAAAAGTTAATGTTATTATCAAAAAAATAAAATAAATAAAGAATGAAAGAAAAAATTGGACATAAAAAGGATGTGACACATCACATGTCAGGATATCAGAGTATCGAACTTCCCTTATTCTTTCAATTTCTTGTTTTTTTTTTTTTTTTTTTTAAATAATAAAATTAATTTTTAACTTCACCACTCACATTTTTATTGTGAAAAACTGCTTAAAATTAATAAAATTTTTTATAAAATACTGTTCAACCACCTCAAAAAATCTGAAAAAATTATGAGAGGTACATTTTAGGTTCGCCAAATCGTAATAAGGGCCAAATTAAAAGGGTAAAGGGCTATCCCGTCAAGCTTTTTTACCGAATACTCCTTATACTGAATAGAATTTATTAAGTTTTTTTAAAAATTTGGTCGGTTTACGCCCGTTCCGCTTGACCTGGCTGGGCGAAAACTTTAATTTTTTCTACCTTTAGATAGTATAGGGATGAAAAAGTATTAATTTGCTCTTGATGTAATTTTCCTCGGGGCCGAACTTTTTCGGGGAAACACTTTGAAACGATTTATTTTCCCCAAAAATCTGGTGTATTTTGTTTTTTAAAAAAGAGCAATTTTTTGAATGAATAACATGTTTTTAATTAATCTTTTACCCAAGGCTAAAAGAGGCATTTAATTTATTTTTAATTAAACTTAAACATAAACGGGATAATATGTTGCAGTTGTCTCTTGATATTTGTATAATTCTGAGTTTTAATTATTATTTCGCTTAAACGCCTCTGGAGGATAGAGTCGTTTGAAAAGGAGTCCCGCCTTGTAACAAAAGAAGGAGGAGGTGAAATTGTGGAGGGGCTGCCGGGTGGGGGCATCCTGAAGCCATTTTAATAAAGGTCCCGGACTATTTGATTCATAGCGGAACCTCCCCCTCCCCCCTCCTTTCTTCTCCACGGCTTTTCTTGCACAGAAGTTGTACAATTCCTTGTAATGAGAAAAGGTAGTGTCTGGAGAGAAAGAGAGGGAGAGAAATGAGTTTCAGAGAAGTCGCAAATGAAAACGTCTCTGACGAAAAGCTCGTTGTATTTCATCCTCGAGATTTTCGGGTGGGAAGTTATTAGGCTCTTATGAAACTAAAACGTCCCAATTTCATCTATCACCTTTTCCCAACAATTTAAAACTATAAAGATATAAATTATTTTGTCCATCCATAGTGCCCACTACTGTGTCTCCCTAAAAATTTATGACGATGAAAATTTATGGGCTTGAATTTTTACTTTTTGGCACTAGAAGTTTCTTTTTAATCTAAGTATTTTAAAAGTTGTAACTTATAACAAAAGTTTGTAATATCCCATTTGAAGGCGGATGAAAATTTGAAAGAAAAATGCATGGTAAGTTGGAAACGTAGAAATTAGGACGTGTTCTGTTCTGTAACGTAAGGGTTTGAGTATAACCTTGCCACTACCATTCTGTGACGTGCAAATAGCCAGTAGAGAGCCCTCGGGACAATCGAGTTAGCGAGCAATCTCCCGTCTGTTAGGGTAGATTATCTCTGAAAGGGCTTTATATGTCTCTCTTCGCCTTTATGTCGGGACAACGTTTCCACTCTTGAACTCGAACGTTTTCGAATTGAAAATTTTCAAAAAAAGGTTTTTTTTTTACCTTTTCGATAACGCAGACCAAGTTGATTGTTCCCCCTAAAACGACGTGGTACTCCGTCGCTCCGACTATAAACGCTTCGGGTACGACGATGTCGAGGTTTACGAAGTGGGACATGATCCCAGCACCTGTCGCAACCTGAAAAACAATTAAACAAATTTTAAGCAACTATTATAGATTAGGTATTGAAAGCATTTTCTACAATTTTCCTGAATAAAATGAAACAACAGTCTTCTGACATTTCCTGAAATTTTCTGGGCTTGGTCAAAATCATATTTGACGTCGTTCAAATCGTTTGTCCGTCAAATCTGAAGTCAAATTTGACGTGCAGATCCTTCTGCGCATGCTCCAGGACTTACTAACTGCTGTTGGAACAAAGCTAATATGATAGAAAAAGATTTAATGCGATCGGATAAGAAACAGCCGAGCGATTACCGAAAGCGTCCACTTTTTACCAAGTATAACATTAGTGGAGACTCCCCCTTTACGCGAATAAGCGTTACACCCAATGCGTGACGGCTCACCCTTGTTTAATCCCCACATAAAAAAGCACTCCTTGAAGCAGTTTTCACTTGAAAAATTTTAATTTAGTAATATAAAGTTCGAAAGGTCTCACGGTTTTCTTTGTATTTTTATATGAGTAGCCCTTTTCAAGTCACATGAAAGGTAGAAAGCGACTTTCGGCCGAGTAATGACCGTCCTTTGAAGGAGGCCGACTACACCAATTTAACCCAGCGAAAGGATATTACCTCACTGGCCACATTTCACCTAATATAAACTTCATAGGAAATTTTTTTTCCCTCCCTTCTTTATTAAATTTAGGCCTTCTATTTAGAAAATATAAAACATTTTTTAATCCTTCCGTTTAAAAGTACAATTTCCTTTGTGAAAATGTTATATTGTCCTTGTGTAATTGTCCGGTACGCCCCGGATGATATACGGAGGTAAACCTGGTTATAAATTATATAAAACGTGACGGGAAAAGTGGCTGAATTAAGATAAAGGGTAGTCGGAACTCTTTCGCTTCCCACCTCAAACCCTCTTTTACTTTAAACCTCTCGAGAGTTCCGACCATGTACGTTTTAAAAACACGTTTAATTTTTAAAATATTAAAAACTTCCCTCAGAAAAACACAACTATCTTTACAAAAGTCAGGTGAGGAGAGGATTTCATGATAGAAGGACAAGTGGAAAGGGCCATTTTGGCCGTAGTGAACAAGGAAATCACCTAAAATGAAGTTTCTCCGCCGAAAAACAGAGTAAAACTCGCTAAAGTTTGTTGTTAAAGCGGTTTTTCTTACTATTGGCCCCAAAAAAACTTCCTAAAATCCCAAGCTGTCGCAGGCCCCAAATTTGGCATTTTTTGAAGTTGTCCAAAGAGATCACATTATGAATAAATCTACATAAAAACTATATATCTACTTGAAATTTTGCGTAGATTATGATTCTGAAATAAAAAATAGGGGTTAAAAGATAACGAAGTTGGCACCTCTCTGCGCCACCCTGTATACCAAAATCAAAATCTACCACATTGTAGTCGATTCCGATTCGGTTCCGCCACCAACACAGCTAAGAAAACTCCCAAAAAGTACATAAAAAAGGCTTTAATCGACAACAAAATGGAGAAAAAATCCGAATATTCTGGTAAAAATTGTGTTTCTTGGCCCTCAAAGAAAGTCCCTTAATTTTTATACGAATATTTCAGGTGATAAAATTGTATATTTTCGATCATAAGTGAAGACAATTATAATTAAAGTGTGGGTAATTAATAAAGTTAGAGAGTTCGGTTAGAGTACGTGAGGTTTATAGTTGAGGGATGGCGGGTGAGCATTCATATTGATAACGTCATTAATATCATGACCCGCTTTTGAAATGGAGGGACCTCGCCTGTAATACCTCATAAACATCAAACATTCATCGCACAGTCCGCCCTATAGGTTTCTTTCTAATTGGCCATGTTTGTCCGTCCAGGATGGCCTTAAGAGGGCTGAATCTAATCTAATACTTTATTCATCAAAAACCTTTCCCTTTTTTTATAGTGGTACTTGTAAAATTTAAAAATAAAGTACCCACCCATTTTTTATTGACTTTTATCAACAGAGGTCATTTATTTTTTTCTCTCATGACATTTTTACGGGGATTAAATAAAATTCAATACGGATAATCTGTTCGTTTTTAACCCATTTAAACCAATCAGACTTCTCCAAATTAAAAAAAACAAAAACAATAATCTAAAACATCGGTAATGAGTGTGATATTTGATCAAACGAACTTCCGCTTGGGCTTACAATTTGAAAATGAAATTATATTTGCGTAGGCGGCCACCTGAAATATTATGTGCCATAAGAGTAAAATTAATGTTTATTATTCACTTAATGCTTTGTTTGCCCCCTTTCATATTTTCCTAACTGTGTGGTAGGATAGTAATCCTTGACTCTCCCTTTAATTAAATAAATACGGTAAATTTTTACATTTCTGGATGCTAAATGGGGGGTTAAAATGTTCCGTCTGCAACGCATACTTTATAGAAGCAAATTGTCATTAATCGAAGAACAAATCGTCATACAATGGCGGGGGTCGTTTAATCGGTCGTTTAGTCTTTTAATCGTCCGATTGGCAACTGAACAGTCGTTTAATCGTCAGATCAGCAGCTAAACTAACGATGAATCGCCAAATTGGCAGTCGAATAGCCAGCTAAACAGTCGTTTTATCGTCAGATCGGCAGCTAAGCAGTCGTTTAATGGTCAGAATGACAGCAGAACAGTCGTTTAATCGTCAGAATGGCAGCTAAACAGTCGAATAATAATTGGCAGGTGAAAAGTCCTTAAATGGTCAGATTGACAGCTGAACTGACAGGTTAAAATGTTCCCCCAGCAACGCATGCCTTATGAAAGCAAATTGTCATTAATCTGTCGAACAACAAATCGACATAAAATGGCAGGGATGGTTCGGGTTCACTTCTCCCCCACCGACCATTAATTTTAATTTAAAGATCAAAACAGTCCCATACTAAAACGTTATACGCTAATTAGGTCTTCGTTCATAGGGATGAGAGATTTTTTGTATGACCAATTTATGAAAATTGCCGAAAGGTACAGAACGCTCCAAAATAGGGTTATATTTTACAAAAAACACAGGCCCTAATTACTTCCCAGCAGACATTTTCAAATGATTATGACGAAAAGTGAGCTCCCGCCATTCTATGACTAATTGTCGTATGACGAATTTGTGACGAAAGCTATTTTAAATTATAAAATTAAGTTATTTTTATAAATTCTTTTTGTTCCTTTTTCCTTCTCTGTTGACGAGATTATCTTAAGCCGAAAGTATTATACCGGTATAGCAAAATTAAACGAGGGAAAAAATTACAAAAAGGCGAGACCTTTCTGTCTCAATTTGGCCGGCGTGTTATAAATTTTTTTCGTCATTTTTCAAGCAAACAACGTTTCTTGGCGAATTTCCCAAATTTTCTCCTTCAATTCTTAACAATTGCACTCCATGGATGCGGAATTAATGTCCTTCATAGGAATATTAATTTAAAAACAATAAGAAAAACAAAACAAAAGAATTTTTTAATTTTTTCCATTGTAGGATTATTATTTAAAACTTTTTTTCTTCTTTTCTTTTAAACTTTAACGTTTTCATGACTAATCTTTTAAACAAGAGAATTCTCAAAAGGTACACCTGGAAAGTTCCAGATGAAAACCGGCTTAAAAAAGATCACGTTTAATGCCCGGGGGATGAATTAAGTCCTACTGCGCGGGAAGGGGGGGGGGGGGGTTGACGGTAAACCTGGGACGTATGCATTTAAATGTAACGCATGACGCGCGTGTCGGGAATAAAACATAAGAACGCGACTCCCCCGTACCTAAAATTGGATCTGCCACAATCCTATATTATATCATTTTTAATTCAAACGGTTATAAAGGGAAATTTCCAAAATATTTGATAAAAATCTTTCACTGGACTTTCCGATGATGTTTGCTCGGCAATTAAACCTGTCCACACGTCAATTATTCGATCCCCAACTACCTACTTTATTAAGCATTTCACCACCTAGATCTGACTTTTTTTTTTTAGCAGTCGAATAATAATCGCCAGCTAAACAGTCATTTTAATCGTCCGATCGGCAGCTGCACAGTGGAGTAATAATTGTCAGCTAAACAGTCGTTTAATTTTCAGCTAAATCTTCAGCTATGCTTCTGAGTCGAATAATAATAGCCACTTAAACAGTCGTTCAATCGTCAAATTGGCAATAGTGGCTTGATCATCATCTAAGTAATCGTTAACCTTCAGTTAGGCATCTGCCACTGAAATGAAGGTATATGTAGAATTTGGCCGGGTTTGAGATGAGTTGTTGGCGCAGTAGACTAATACAAAATTTTAGCAATTGTAGCGTTAGGAATCATTGCTTTTGAGTGGTGGGCCCAGTTAGAAAGTATGAATTCCAAATCTTTGGCCGAGTCGGCGGTCAGACTCTTAAGCCCAGTTAGCTGCTTGACAGCAACGTGGTGCATTCAGGCCTTCGCCTCTAAAGCCACTAACCAGACCCATGGATCTGCTTTTATTTCAAAACGAACGGCAAAGAAAAAAATGTGTCAAACATAACTGCAACTGATTTAAAATTAATCCCTTTTGGATTTTGGTTCTGTTGATGGGAATAATGCAGGTATTTCGGCATTTGACTACGGTATCAACGATTGGACGTTTTGACATCCTTGTCTTCTGCTACAACGTCAACCCAACTTTAATAACCTTTACTTTACAAACTTTGATATACAAAATTCAAATTCGCACGTCACTAAATCTCCAGATTACCATGAGTACAGTTGTCGATTTCGAAAGTTCGGAGTACCTACAGACAATTTAAAGAAAAAAACCGAAAATATCTCAAGCGTAATAAATTGATAATGAAAATGTGAGATCTGAAAATAAAAATGAGATCGAAATATTAGTATTATTACAAAGTAAACGGGAACAAAACAAAAGGACGTTGATGGTGTATCAATTTACAATCAATCCAAGTTCAATTTCACGGTGATTACACATAGGTTTCTCTCGGTTTGGCCGGGACGGTCGTGTAAGGGGTGGGAGGGATAGGCCAATTACATCCCCAGGTCTCAGCGAGCCTTTGTAATCGTGTTAGGGATGTGTTAAACTGTAACGGGAAAACGATGTCCATATTTCAAACGTTGCAAACAATCTTCCTTGTGAAACCTTAATCAATTACAAACTGGCAACCCATTATTTTCAGTTCAGGAGACGTCAGATTTATAGGCACAATTTTACTTATTGAACCCGCCCCCCCCCTTTTTAGGCTTAAAAAAATAGAACATTTTTAAGTTTTTCTTGATTTTGTCTTCTCTTGTCCCAACGCTTTCAAGCTGGCAATGAACGGCCTACCTCTTGTTTTTGCATCAATCGTTTCAATCGTCAGATTGACAGCAGAACAGTCGACTAATGGCCAGCTAAACAGTCGTTCAATCGTCAAATTGACAGCAGAACAGTCGAATAATGGCCAGCTAAACAGTCGTTCAATCGTCAGATTGAAAACTCAACAGTAACTAATTGCCAGCTAAACAGCCGTCAGATTGGCACCTCAATAGTGGTCTAATCGCCAGCTAAACAGTTGATTGTCAGATTGTCAGCTGAACAGTCGAATAATAATTGCCACAGTCGTTCAATCGTCATATTGACAGCAGTCGAATAATTGCCAGCAAAAAACGTTGAACTAAGTGCGATCGCCCTAACGCTTCCACGCTGGCAATGATCTCCACATTTTCTACCTACCTTTTGTTTTTGCATCAATCGTTTTAACGACTTTGAGGGGGCTTTATTCTCGGCGTAATTGCTTCGACCCAAATGTACTTCACTGAATCAAGATCGATCGTATTCATGAATTTTTATTTTTTTCTGTAGGTACACCACCCATCACCATTAAGCCCTCGTAAAATCTAAGATTTATCCCACCTAATAAAACCAAAAATTGAAGTCTCTTCTTGCTTTTTACAATTTTCAAAGTAAAAAAGAGAATTCACGAATCGATTTTGAACGTTTTTCGCCCAGATGATGGGGCAATTATTGTAACTTGTATCACTTATTTTCTGAATTTATGGCATTTCAAATTGATATCTGGTATATTTTGTAGGATTTCGTTAAATTAACATTCTTCAAAAAAGTGGAAATAGGTGTTTTAGACCCAAAATGGTCAAAATAAAGATAATCGGTAGCTTCTCCATCTAAAATCATAGAAAAACCTGCAAAATTCTGGTAACGTATGGGAAAACTCCCAAACGTTCGAGTTTTAAGTTTTTGAATTAAGAAAAAAAAACTAAGAGAAACATGCTAAAATTCTGTAGAAATGGGGTTTTAATTCCAGGGAATCTGAAAATTTAGGAATTTAAAACGATTCTTAACCTATTGACCAAGAAAAACTTTTTTAAAACATTATATTGTAACTTTGCAGGAAATTTAGTCAGCTTCCTTTCAATTTTTTCGTTTTTCGCTGCCGTGTAGCTCGGGGGCGCCATTGGTCGTAAAAAAATTTTATTAAAGCAAATATATGGGAAATTTAGTCAGCTTTCTTTTTAACTTATATTTTTTAGCTACGACGTACCGTTTTGGAGATACTAGCGAAATACCGGAAAAATCCGTGTTGTAGGTTGGGGGATTTTTATGTGAGTTACTCATAGGGCCCTTGCCTACACAAAAAACGAAGTAGGTAACATATTTTTTTCTAGCCTCTGGTTTAGATTGACTGGATTAGAAGCACAACTAGAACACGAGTTAAAAACCTCTAAAACAAA